>WNWK01033347.1:0-21226 GCA_009830355.1 Cherax destructor | reverse complement strand
AAGGGCAACACCAATGCGGATGGTCTTTTGGGTCGAGGCGTGTCCCCAAGGCTGGATTTGGGGGCAGCCAAAAAAAACCCCCTGCATGAGGAGCTCTACTGCAAGTAGGGGGGTCCCCCCTTTTCCCCTGACACACTCTGAAGCATTGCTGAGGCTATATTCTCTACTATTGGGAACCCCAGTGCGACTGTTTGTAGTTTTTGGGGGGGGCGGGCCCCTGGTTTCAGAGCCTGGGGGGGTTATCCCAGACCCTGGCTCCATCAACGAATTTTTGGTCATGGTTTCCCAATGTGTCCCTAAGATGTTCAGGGAGAATTGCTGCTAAAAAGCCCTCTGGATGCAATGCATGAAGACAGGAAAGCAGGTAGAGCAATCTGAGATGACTTGCGGACCCCAATGCCTCCTAGTCTGACTGGGGTGTAGCTTGGCCCCACTGCCCATCTTCTAGAGAAAGGGTTTAAAAGTATTTTAGAAAGTCCCTCAGGATACTGTCATATTCGTGCAGTATAGGTTATCTATGAAGGAGCAAAAGGAAATTGTCAACCTGGGCAGACTAAAACTTTTTGAGGGGTACAAGGCATCATGGGTGTCAAGATTGCCTATTCGTTGTTCCATTCTCCTCAATTCTTCCAGTTTCTTCCTGAGAATTGTGTCAATGGCATCTCTTCCCAAAAGGTGCCCCAAAACAAACACTATTAGTGGGGGCAATGACTGTTGCTCCTGGTATTTTTTATAGCACTGCATCTATCACTTGTTGATTGACTGATATGATTTCACATTTGGATGGATTCGGGGGATGAGACCCATTTCCTGTCCCCGTGTCATCACCTGTGTAAGATCATCACAAGGGACTCCTTTGTACCTGCTAGTGTCCCCATCCAGGAACCAGATGTTTAGCTCACTGGTCCCCGTTTCTGTGATTTCCCAACTGCTATACAGAAGAGAAATGGTGGGGAGGGTCCCTTGCTGGACACCCTTGATGTGTTTCATGCCTCCAAACAGGAGCATTGATTCCTTTCCCATATCCAGCTGAAACAAAAAGGGAAAAGACCTGGGAAAAATTTTTTAAAATATATATATATATATATTCGTGTTTCCGGAAAAAAATCTGTAAAATGAAAAAAACTTTTTTATAGGGAACTTTTATATATATATATATATATATATATATATATATATATATATATATATATATATATATATATATATATATATATATATATATATATATATATATATATATATATATATGTGTGTTCGTGTTTCCGGCTACTACTGCTGTAAAGTGAAACCAAACTTTTTTTCACTTTCAAATGCATATCAAAGCCTGATAACATGTTTGCACTATCATATTAAGTGAGCAGTAGAGCTAGGCCTAAAAATCATATACAATAAACATATTACTTACCTTCAAATATTTTTGTCCTTAGCATATAGCTATTATTCATTTTACCATGGCAAAATGAATAATCTTATATCATAGAGATACTTATTGCAGACTTAGAAAGAATCCCTTAGACTCGGTTAATATGTATAGATTAATCAAGATAAAATCCAGGTAATCCAGCCAGACCCATAATTAGCTTCACAGGCTCAATTAACTACAAAATTTTCCAAATTCCTAATAGATATGTTGATCCCAATTGTCAACAGAGTTTCTAACTTTCATGTTAAAAATAATATTGATTTAGTCACTAAGCACAATGACTGATTTAAATATTTCCTCAATAGCCTCTGATGTGGAACTCTATCGAAAGCCTTACTGAAGTCCATATACACAATATCATATTCATTACCATGATCTACCTTATCAAATACCTTAGTGAAAAAAATAGTAAATTCGTAAGACTATCATATTAAGTTTTGATGTCACTTCGTTGTTCACAAAAGTTCGTATATTAACAAATATTGGCTAACATCTCTCCGACACCAACACTGGCTTTACTTACCTGGAGTTTACCTGGAGAGAATTCCAGGGGTCAACGCCCCCGCGGCCCGGTCCGTGACCAGGCCTCATGTTGGACCAGAGCCTGATCAACCAGGCTGTTACTGCTGGCCGCACGCAGTCCAACGTACGAACCACAGCCTGGCTGGTCAGGTACCGACTTTAGGTGCCTGTCCAGTGCCTGCTTGAAGACAGCCAGGGGTTTTGTTGGTAATCCCCCTGATGTATGCTGGGAGGCAGTTGAACAATCTTGGGCCCCTGACGTCCTAGTGGCACCCCAGCTTTTCATTGGGGGATGTTACATCGTCTGCCGAGTCTTTTGCTTTCGTAGGGAGTGATTTTCGTGTGCAAGTTTGGTACTAATCCCTCGAGAATTTTCCATGTGTATATAATAATGTATCTCTCCCGCCTGCGTTCTAGGGAGTACAGGTTTAGGAACTTCAAGCATTCCCAGTAATTGAGGTGGTTTATCGCAGTTATGCGTGCCGTGAAGGTTCAGTTAGTGTACTGCAATATTCCAACCTACTGAGGCTCGCAGGACCCTATGTCTTGCCCTTATACAATGTCATGTGGACTACACTTGCTCTTCATGGTACTCTGCCTTGACAAAAAAACTGAAAGATAAACTCTAAATCACCCAGAACAAAATGGTAAGATTCATCCTGGACCTGGGTCCAAGAGAGCATGTAGGCCAGGATGAATTACAACAATTGGATATGCTGAATATTGAAGACAGAGTAAAACAATTTAAGTTAAATCAAGTTTATAAAATTGCTCACAAAAAGTGTCCAAAATATCTTGCTGCCAATTTTGTCAAGGGTGGGAACCAAAGCAGACATAGTACTAGGGGCAGAGAGCACAACTTTGTAGTACTCACAGTCAGTGGCCAGGCTTCAAACACCTTTTATTGTACAGCAATAAAGGAATGGAACAGACTGCCTGCACATGTCAAAGACAGTCATAGCATGAGCCAGTTCAAGAAGAGAACCAAAAGGTGCCTAATAAATGTAGCGACAGAAAGGGAGGAGAATGATTTTTTTATTTTTTTAGCTAACACACATGTATATGTAAATAACTCTTTTTACCTTATTCCTAGTATATATCCTTTATAGTATAATAACATATATCTCATACAGTGTATAATATTAAGGTATTAAAAGGACCCCAATGGAAATAAGTCACTCTGACTTTTTTGGGTTATCCTAAGTTTTCTACACATATGCTGCTATGTATGATAATCTATGTAACTGTATTTGTGCATATCTGAATAAACTTACTTACTAGGGAGTGATTTTCGTGTGCAAATTTGGGACTAGTCCATCTACGATTTTCCAAGTGTATATTATCATGTATCTTTCTCGCCTGCGTTCCAGGGAGTACAACTCGAGGGACTTAATCGTTCAAAGTAATTTAGGTGCTACATTGTACTTATAAGTGCCGTGAAAGTTCTCTCTATATTCTACAATAATTATATTGCCCATTTGACTTATTTAAGTAAAATATTGCCCCCAGAATGGATAACATGTTACATATTCATGTAGTGTATATGAGTGTTAATTATATCTCATTTAACAATTATTATTATTATAATCAAGGGGGAAGCGCTAAACCCGTAGGATTATACAGCGCCTGTGGGGGGGGGGGATGGAAGGTATTCAGACTTAATTCAGGGAACTGGAGCACAGATCCAGTTTCCTAGATCAAGAGCCCCTCACCAACATCAAGGAACCTTCCTTGATATGTGTCATTTAACAAGTGATTGAGTTGTTAATAAACCTGGTTGTCATGGTTACCAGTTTTAAATCCCCGAGTCTTCATGTATTCCTGTGTTGACCTTGATGGAGTGTGTGTGTGGCCTCCCCATCACTGTTGCAATACAACTGTCGTGTTTATGAAAAGCTTCTTTCAGTGTTCATAATAACAGTAACATTGTTATAGTTGTTAAGACAAACTCCAGCTTATTTAAGAAGTGTTCATTACCTACTGTTCTGTGGGTAAGCCGGTCATCAACCTTATTTACATTATTATCAACATAGGAGAGCGCTAAACTCGGAGGGTTATACTGTACCTGAGGAATGAAAAGTAGTCAAATTTGATGCGATTCCTTTAATCAAAAATCTTTAACTAATATTAAAGCAAATAGTAGTGAGGTTTTTCAGCTGCTTGCTTCAATCTGGTGCCACTAAGTGCTTCTTGCTCTGTATGAGCCTTGTGGGTTTAGCGTTTATTATTGTAATAATAGTAATAATGGTTTTTTGCCTTTTATTAATTTTGTTCAAACTTTAGCAATATTTTTCAGTATTTTAAGCCGGAGTAGCAGGAGGTGAGGCTCGCCACGACTCACATGATGCTCAGCCTTAATATCAACAATCAGTTGACAGATACAAACATTGTAATATATTTTCCATCCTGAGGAAGGTCACATTAACTACCCGTGAGTCTCACATGAATGAAGTCTATGTGAAGCTGGTCTCTGCAAGTATTGCTGCCAAATATATTGTTTTACATGGCTGTCAGAAAATTGACTCGCTTAATGATCAGCTAAGTTAAGGACCCCAATACGTATAATCATTGTCTTGATTTTTTTTTTTTGGGTTATCTTGGGTAATCTACACATATGCTGCTATGTATGATAATTTATGTAACTATTTATGTGTACCTGTACCTGAATAAAGTTACTAAATTGATTCAAAGACACCAGTGGAAATAAGTCACTTTTTTACTTTTTTTTTTGGGGGGGGTTATCCTAAGTAATTTACACTATGTATGAAAATTGTACTTATGTGTACCTGTACCTAAATAAACTTACATATTTAATCATGGATAAATTTTCAGTAATTTTTCTGGAGTGGTGGAAAACTCTGTTTAATAACTTGATGTATAAACTTGAATGCCTCCTTTTCCCCCCAGTTGTATGAATCCCCTACTGGTTTAGCGCTCCCTATGAAAGTATTAATAATTTACATATACACGATAATAGGAAGAATTCCTGGGTAGATTTTTGTTTGGATTATTACTCCAAAAGGAGTTAGTAACCCAGGATTATTATTGAATTTAAGGGGAAAGGGTCATACAGCACCAGGGGAATGGGAGGAAATTAGGTTTGATTCAAGTAAGGGAAGGATTTGTCCTACTTAGATGAAGAGCCTCTCACCAGTATCAAGGATTCTCCCTTAAGTTTATTTAGGTACAGGTACACATAATAATAATAATAATATCTTTATTTACTACAAGTACATGTACATGGTATACAGTCCTAGCTGACATCAGTGACATACTACTATATAGAAAGTCCCTTGTTATGCTGAGCATTTCGGGCAGATTAGGTCAGTGTCCTAGGATGCGACTCACACCAGTCGACTAACACCCAGGTACCCATTTTACTGATGGGGAACATAGACAACAGGTGTAAAGAAACACGCCCAATGTTTCTGCCCTGGCTGGGAATCGAACCCAGGCCCTCGCTGTGTGAAGCGAGAGCTTTTAGCCACCAGACCACCAGAGCCCCTAAATACAATTACAAAAATTATCATACATAGTAACATATAGTATGTAAATTACTTAAGATAACCCAAAAAGTCAGAGAAAGTGACTTATTTCTATTGAGGGCAAGATAACTTGGAACAATTTGATGTGTTAATTTATTTATAATGTCACACAGAGGATACAAACTACAATGATAGTACAGTATACAGTGGACCCCCGAGTTTCGTAAAAACTTTACTCCTGAAGTCTGCTCAAGCACTATTACCGAACGAATTTACTCCCTTAAGAAAAAATATCACGTAGGTTAGTCTATTTCAGACCCCCAAAAATATACTTCCACATGCACTTAAAATATTATACTTACATAACTGTACGATTTCCGGGGTATTCGTTAACCGAGGGTCCACTGTATATACAAGTAGAAGAGGAAAGTGTGATGAATGACATCAGTGAAGTGTAAAGTATTGCAGGAGGTACACACGACTACTATGTTGAAGTGCCGTTTGAACACAAACAAACATTGTTCCTTGTGAAAGCGCTTCTGGCAAGTGTTTTCTCTTAGCTGTTATTGCCAGTATGCCATTTGGATCCACCTAGCTTACTATTGTGGGTCACATCCAGTGGAAAAGGACTAAAGGACCTCAATGAAAATGAGCCACACTCCTTGACTTTTTTGGCTTATCCTGGGTTAATAACCCTCCGGGGTTAAAAATTTAATGAAAGTTTTCAAGTTCTTCCACTACAATATATACAGTGGTCCCTCGGTTTTCGTGCATCTCCAAACTCGAACATTTATGTAAGTGTATTTTCGTAAGTGCTGTTGCAAGTGTATTTTTGGGGGTCTGAAATAGACTAACCTACGTGATATTATTTCTTAAGGAAGTAAATTCGTTCGGTAATGGCACTTGAGCAGCATTCTGGAACGAATTTTCTGCAAAAACCGAGGGACCACTGTACAGTGCTTATGTCTGTGATGTAAACATACCTTATTCCTTAGTGAAATATAGTTAATGTTTTTACATAATAACAGCGGTCTTGGTTATTTTTACAGTATGAAGGAACGACTGATTTCCTTTGAATTTTTCATAGTCAAGTGAAGTGAACAGTTATTAGTCAGGAGGAGCACTGTATAACCTTATAGGTTTGATACCTTTTGTGTATGTGTAACAAAAACCATGAGGTAACTGTAATCATAGATTCATAGATACGAATTAGGAATTAAGTTACCTAAATTCCTTAGGGATATACATGTACAGTATATAATTCATTCATTTTAACATTAATTAATATTTTTAATACATTGGGGAAGCTGCTCTTCTCCAGATTTGTACTAGACAGTACAGTACTTGGATTTTCATTTAGTGTGACCTTCCAAAAGGCACTAGGATTTTTATTCCCTATAGAACTGTCTCATCTGTACACCAATGAAAATTAGAAAATAGTGTTATTAGCATGAATTGGGAGATCATACAGTTTTTTAGTAATAAAATGTAGACACAAGTAACTTTTAAAGTAAAGTAAATTTTATTTCTTTGCAATTTTACATAGATATTGATAGTTACAATCATAAACTGAAGTGCAAGGAGAGCCACTGGCATGCCATGGCATTAGGGGCAGCTTAATCTAATGACTTATAGACTATGTACATAATACTAGAGAAATTGATTGAGTTTATTCTAGTTTATATATTTTATTTCAAATTACAATATGATGATATTATACTGTTAAAATTACAATATGATGATATTAAATTGTAACAAGTGTTTAGGAGGATGGTAATATAAAATTGAGATTATCTTAAGGAAAATAACATTGAGCATTTTTTAAAGTAATTTATATCATTTTTGTTGATCTAGTTTCCCTGTTAGTAAAATTCATAATTAATATTTTCAGCCAAGGAAATTATGTTGAAGGTTGATTGTTATGAAACTGATGATTTTTGTATTGTTCCTCAGTCATGTCTCGCCGTCGACCTTTGACAGCTGGGTCAGTCCGTTCAACTTCTGTTGTTGGAGCTCTCAAGGTTCGACCTGGCAGTCGTCCAGGCTCTGCACGTGAATGGTTTGAAGCGTATAATCAACGAAGAAATGAAGAAGCATGGAGGATGGAGGAATGGAAAAATACAGTGAATCTTTATAAAAAGAGGGAATGGCAAGCTCAATTTTACAATGTCATAGCTCAGCCACGGCAGAAAATGTAAGTAATAGTTGCACTGATGAATGCAAAACTGTATTAGTACATGTTTTACTATAACATTTAAGAATATTCAGACTTCAGCGAATTATTTTCTTATTCTGTAATTATATTGTAACCTAATAACTATTTATATTATTATTTTAATATACTGTACGTATTTGTAACTAAGTGTAACTTTATTCAGCAACCCATGACATGCATACTGTTTTATATTTTCACTAATTACTGTCTTTAATATTCTAATAAGGTATTAACCCTTTCAGGGTCCAAGGCCATTTTTGGAAGGGGTGCACCAGTGTCCAAGAATTTAAAAAAAAATTCTTATTTTTTCTTATGAAATGGTAGAGAATCTTTTTCTGAAGGTAATAAAACAAAAAGTACGAAATTTGATTGAAAATTGACGAAATTATGCTCTTGCGAATTTTGATGTGTCAGCAATATTTACACATCGGCAATTTTGCCGACTTTGACTCCCATTTTAGGCCAATTACATTATTCCAGTCGACCAAATTCTTAGCTATTTCACTAGTATTACTTCTATTCTATCGATTGAGCACAAGAAATCGCCCAGTCAACTGTTTCAACTACAAAATAAAGTGATTGGAAATTGGTAATTTAGCCAATTTAACTCAAAGTTCAAAATATTCCAATTTCAAAATAGTGCAGAATAAACAATGCAGGCATTCCTGGCACTAAACTAACATTTCCTCTGTTCATTAGTTACGTTTTCAGTTTTTACAAATGAATTTCATTTTGATTTTTTATTCACATAATGAATTTTTATTCAAACCAAAAAATGGAAGATTTACTGTTATGCAATATTGTAATAATTGTACATATAATATCACCACATTTGTGAATGTATATTAGACCCACCAGCTGGCGCGTATTAGACGTGCGAGGTCATTTGTTTACTCTTGAACATCGGCAAAAAAATTTACATTTTCGCTACTTTGAGCTCGGTTTCAAGCCATTTCCAGTACTAAAACCAATCAAAATCATCTCTATATCTGTAATATATCTTCCATTCTATCAAGTGAAACCAAGAAATCGCAAATACAACTATAAAAAGTATACGAAAAAACACTGCAAAGTCGCTGTTTTAATCGAAAATTACGGTTTCGTTTTATTTCTCATTATGCACTGTGTGCTGCAGGATTTGTTTTATGTGGTGCACACTTACCACATAGATGTATTCTCTCATATCTAGGCCCAAATTTACCGCTCAAAGCTTATCTGAGTGAGCTGAGCTCATGACGTAGAACTACGGTTTGGACCCAGAACTCAAAGCCTTAGAACTACGGCACGGACCTTGAAAGGGTTAATGAACATTTAATTCTAAATACGTATGTTGGTTATTTTTATAACTTGTAGGGCAATTTCCTTGCTTTCCCTAAAAGAGGCAGGAGTTCCTCAGCTCTGTTAAATACACATGACTGTAGGAAGCACATTTCAATAAAGTAGTGCATAGAAACAGAGCCAGAGTTGCCTTAAAAGTCTTGGTGAATGTGATGAGGCTTACAAAATATACTCATTTCATTCCTGCTGTATGGATCTGAAGCTTAGTTGGTGAATTTAAGTAGGAGGAATAAAAAGAAGAGCAAGACATTAGCATATACAGTACCTGCAAATTTTCCTGGGGAACTAACAAGTATAAATGAGGCTGTGAAAAATGTTAGTTTAATCTTTGGAAAGCTACAGGGAGTATACCTGGAGAGGGTTTTGGGGGTCAACGCCCCCGTGGCCTGGTCTGAGATCAGGCCTCATGGTGGATCAGGGTCTGATCAACCAGGCTGTTACTCCTGGCCACATGCAAACTGATGTACAAACCACAGCCTGGCTGATCAGGTACTGACTTTAGGTGCCTGTCCAGTGCCTTCTTGAAGGCAGCCAGCGGTCTATTGGTAATCCCCCTTATGTATGCTGGGAGGCAGTTGAACAGCCTTGGGCCCCTGACACTTACTGTGTTGTCTCTCAGTGTACTCGTGGCACTCCTGCTTTTCATTGGGAGAATGTTGCATCTCCTGCTGAGTCGTTTGTTTTTATAGGGCTTCAAGGGCAAATGGTCAATAATTTAATAATCCTTCCAGAGATTTTTGAAAGATTGCATTAGCACTACTTGGCTTTTGGTGCTTGTCTAAGCTTGTGTATGTTTTAAAATACACCTCTTAAAAAATGTACAGTGGACCCCCGGTTAACGAACACCCCGGAAATCGTACGATTATGTAAGTATAATATTGTAAGTGCTTGTGGAAGTGTATTTTTGGGGGTCTGAAATAGACTAACCTATGTGACATTATTTCTTAAGGAAGTAAATTCGTTCGGTAATGGCACTAGAGCAGGCTTCTGGGATGAAGTTTTTTCATTAACCGGGGGTCCACTGTATTTATCTTCATTAGTACTACCATGATTTTTTTTTAGTTCAGATGAAGAGGAATGGAGACGGAAAGAAGAAAAGGAACATAAATTAGCAGATCGAAGAGCTAGACTTTTAAAATTACTCCAAGATGACGAGAAGAAATATCAGGGAGAAAGAGAACAAAAATACAACGAATCAAGAGGAAGGACAATCCATCATCATTTTGTGTACCCTGAGGTCAGATTTATTATTGTGTTAATGTTCAGTAGCTGGTAATGCTAGTTTTTAAAACAGTGTATAATGTAAAAATAAATGAAACATAATGAATTACAGTATTATGACAGCAATGGAAAGTACTACATTATTACTAAGGCAAAATCATCTCAAAAATTTCTTCTTTCAACAAACTGGCCGTATCCCACAGAATCAGGGTGGCCCAAAAAGAAAAGCAAAAGTTTCCCTTTTTAACTTTAGTAATGTATACAGGATAAGAGGTTACTAACCCCTTGCTCCTGGCATGTTAGTCGCCTCTTATGACACGCATAGCTTATGGAGGAAGAATTCTGTTCCACTTCCCCATGGAGATAAAGAATAAAAAGAATAAAGATTTTATTTCTTTGTAAAGGTTACAATGTGTAATTACAATTTTGGTTTAAGTACAAAGAAAGCCACTTATCATGCCGGGGCATTTCGGACAGACTAATCCTAATACTACATAATAACTACTTAAATCTAGACAAGATAAGATGGTTAACTTTTTAATAAATCTTCATTTAATCTTAATACTAATGTGAGGTAGTCAAGGTGAAGGTTTATAAGAATAATAATCTTGAAGTTGTACATAATAAAAACAGTATTACAATTAATGGTTCAGACAGTAATATTTCATGGATTGGCAGATGTTTAATAGACTAGAGGTTATATAATATAATATTTGGGAGAGTTGCTTCAAACTGTTTAGAAAGTTGTTTTGGTTGGTTTGGCTAGTATTGAGAGATGAGATGATTTTTAAGCATAGTCCTAAATTTATATGTAGTCAGGGGATCCTTTACCGGTTCAGGTAGTGAATTCCAGATCTTAAGGCCCTTTATGTGCATTGCATTTTTGCATAATGTGAGACTGACACGAGGGATGTCGAAGAGTGCCTTGTGGAGGGTTTATATTGGAGTTTAATGTTCTGTATATGTAGTAGGCACAATAATATGAGTGTATGTCTCGTATATTTAGTAAGTTCAGGCTTTTGAAAAGAGGAAATAACCAAGAACAAGAACTAGTAAGAAAATAGAAGAAAACCCAGAGGAGTGTGTATATATGTATATGCATGTAAATGCACCTAAGTGTAAGTAGAAGTAGCAAGACATACCTGAAATCTTGCATGCTTATGAGACAGAAAAAAAGACACCAGCAATCCTACCATCATGTAAAACAATTACAGGTTTCCGTTTTACACTCATTTGGAGGGGAGGATAGTACCTCCCTGGGCAGTTGCTGTCTATCAACCTACTATCTTAAGACTCAAAAATTTGCATATTTATGATAAAACATCAACAACCTCGATGATTGAGACACTTGTGCAACATTTGTGTATCTTTATTGTGGAAATGTTTCACCAGCCAGTGGCTTCATCAGTCCTGTACAGAGAAGAATGGTGGAAGATGAGAAGGAGTTTGAGGTAATCAGTCCCTCATTCGGAGATGTGTTCAGTCAGAACACACCATCATATCCAAATACTGCACAAGTGTCTCATTCAGCAACATGTCAGTTTTCTAAACCATTTATTTAATAATACACGTACCAACAACTTTATTGGGTTTAGCACTTCTTGAAATACATTGCAATGCCCATATGTGTGTGTGTATTAAATAATATTTACACGCATAGATTCTCATTCAATAGGTGGAGATGCTGAAATATCGCTTGGATGACTTGAAAAAAAAGAACCAAGAAGAAAGAAGGAAAATGACTGAGGCATTGTCATATGAAGTGTGGAGAAAAAACTGTCCACAAGCAAGGCAGGTGAGGCTACATACAATAAATGGGATGAGTGTCCTTTTCTGTTACTGAGTATGGCTGCTAGATCTATTCCTCAGCCAGCTCTTCCTTGCTGCACTTGCTAAATCCTGTCCATCACCTAGAATTACTGTATAGCTTTACATGAGTATACGTATTCCATATCTTCCCTCATGAGAGCTTCTTATGATGAGACTAGTGAGCTTACATTGGATCTCTGGTGTGAGGAGCTGGGTTTGTGTTTTAGGTTCAGGATTCACTTGGGAACCCAGTTTATTCTGCAGTCTTCATAGTAGAGGAAGAAAGGGGCCCTTTGCTCATCATGTAGGGTTTGCTCTGCTGTTTGTTATTCATATGTGGGCTGCTGTTATGTTGTGGCCTCAATGTGTCAGCAGTCAGGAAGGTTGGGTTCTTTCTGTTCTCCTTGGACTGTGCCTGCGGTACATATATCTTTGCAGGCAGTGGATAGCAACTTCATATTGCTGGTCTACATTGATGACTTTGGTAAATTTCTTGGAACATGATTTTGCTCATGCTTCAGGGATTGAGGTTTTAATTGATGGGTCATTGAGTAAGGGTGGTATTGACTTTGCATAGGTCAACTGTGAGGACTTATATTGTGCACAGTTATCAAACTAGTCCTCAATGTTCATTGCAGAGCTCCACATAATCCATGCCACTCTCATTCTGATAGCTGGCCTAACTGGCACTCAGTTCATTGTCTACTCTGATTCCCAATGCACCTTGTTTGCCCTGGCCCGGTATGATTTGGTTCGCCCTGTAGTCCAAAAGATCCAGGAGTGGTTAGCCTGTCTCCACAAACTGGTGCGATAGTATTTTTTTTTTTTTTTTATTCTAGTAGTTTTTTATCATTTGTTAATTTTATCTTTGTATTCTTATGTGTGTTGTATTTAGCTTTACTGACAAGAGCACTGCCTGAATTGCACAGTCAAAGTGCTCTTCAGATTTCAAAATTACATGCCTACCTAATCGATCTTTAGATCATTTTAGCTTGAGAGGTCTTTATCATATTTATTAAGTGAAATTTATTAATTCATAAAGAATTGAATAAAATGTGGGTAGAGTTGTAAGAGTCTTGTTAGGGAGGAATAAAGTTGAAAAAAATTGCTTAATGGCAGTAAAATATTAAGATTCCCAGAAACATCAGTAGCTACTTGGGTAAGTTGGTAGTGAATGTTCAGCAAAGATTATTTTGTATATCTTGCCAAGATGCCTACTGTACATGTTTTGTACTACTTTTCCCACTTGGAATATACTTTGCTGCAGAATATATTTTGATTTCCCACTCAGAATATATTTTGATTACTAAGGCTGCCAATTTTACTGAACCTATATTTTAATCATTTTTAAAATACAATATTAATAAGCATTTTTGTTGTGTTGACACATACAAGTAATTTTTGTGAATTTATATTTAAGATCACTTTAAAAATGGTATTAATATATTTAAGCATGTTTAATTGTATTGCCTTTTTTGTGTATTTATCTGTTAAACTCTGTGCAGTTCATTCATTCCCAGTTTTTTTTAATAGAACTGGTGTATCAAACTTATCAATCACTTTAATTACATTTTCTTTTCTAACACGTGTAAAACAAAATACAGTGGTCCCTCTGTTTTCGTGCATCTCCAAACTCAAACATTTATGTAAGTGTATTTTCGTAAGTGCTGTTGCAAGTGTATTTTTGGGGGTCTGAAATAGACTAACCTATGTGACATTATTTCTTAAGGAAGTAAATTCGTTCGGTAATGGCACTTGAGCAGCATTCTGGAACGATTTTTCGGCGAAAACCAAGGGACCACTGTACAGTGAACCAAGGGCTTCACATTCTTTGACAGCTTCATTGCTATGATTCTTTTTTTTCTCAGTACATTGATTCAACTTTAAGACTTCATCTTCATTGTATTTTCTGTCTCCATGTACTATTCTTAATTATACATAATCATTTGTTGCTTATTTGATGTACAGTAAAGTATTTCTAGGCCTAAGTAACCCATCTACAAATTACATTCATTTCTTATCTTCTTACAAGGCATTTTTTCCATTGTACTATAATAAATCCTCAGTGAATATTTTTTGTTTATTATAACATGGTTTGACATGAGGGGAAATGGGAATTATTTTTAATCCAAAGGAAATGGATGGAAATAATTTGCAACAGCTGCTGTATTAGATAGAACAATAATTTATTAAAAATTTCTTTTCATTTAACAAATTTCATATTTTACATCAGATGGAATCAGACAGGTTCAATCATTTTGTTCAAGAAGCCTGGATCAACCAACGCCAGTGGAAGGAGGATGAAAGACAGCGGAGAATTGAAGAAGATAGAAAGAAAGACATTGAAGCAGCAGCTATTAGGCAGCAACTGGAGGAAGAGGACAGAAAAGCAGAAGAGGAGAAGCTGAAGAAGCAAGCAGAATGGAAAGTTGAGTTAGAAGCTCAAGTAGAACAAATAAAGTAAGAAAACGTATTTATTGGGGTTAAAATTTTCTCTTGCTAATTCTGTATACCTTCAATATATAAAATGAAACGAGTCTAGGCATATTGTGAACGTAATGAACTGTGTAAGGGGTATGAGGAATCAAACTGTAATTTTTTTATTCCTTTCTGAAATTTATGACATTTCTATTACTTGTAATATTAATGGTGCATTTATTTCTAACAAATCAGTATGTACAGTACTAGTAATGACAAGATTATGATAAAACTATAATAATTACTTAAGAAATATGGCACTAAATTATACATGAAACTGCAGATTGGGAGATGCACTAAATCAAAGATATCCACTTGGCTTGCATGCTTAATATCAATCATATCCCTAAATATTTCAGACTCGCTAACTCTTCATTTCTTGGTTTCAGTTACTTATAAACCTTCACTTATTCTCTTAGTTTTTATACTACATAATAAACCTTCACCAATGGGTAATACTTCCTCAGTCCTGTCAGGCACAAAATTCTGTCATCCATCTCATTCCATTGTTCAATCAATAAAAGTTTTCTTTTAGATTTAGTAATTTTTATTGTTTATTTAGCTTTTTATTTTCACATCATTTACTGGCAGACCATTTACATAAATTAGAAATATCGTGGCAAGTACTGATTCTAGTGGGACCCCAATGGTGACAGTTCCCAATGAGGATATTTTTCCTCTTATTGCTGTTAATATTTTTCTTTCATTCAGAAAATCTTTCATTATTTAATTTGCATTTTTCTATATTTTGTAGTTTTCACATTAGTCTTTTAGGGAGACCTTTTATCAAAAGCTTCTTGGAAATTTAAATATAATCGATCCATCCATTTTTTGCATAATTTCTATGGCTATCACAGGATTTTTCTCATTTAGAAGCTATATTATTTCATAGTAAGTTTTTTCTGTGCTGGATATTTTCATTTTTAACAATACAGCCTGTCATTGAGACAGCCCTGTAGTTTAAGTGTCTTCTCTAATACAAACAGTGCTTTGAACATTCAAAAATCAAATCAAAGAAAATTAAAAAACTTTATTTTTTTTAAATATACGTGGAAGTCACAATGGCTGACTTAAGTTTGCTTATTTATGGATTTGATACAGATCCAGGATTAAAACATCTTGTTTACTCTCAGGAAAGCTGCTTGTTATGTGAAGCAGTTTCAGTTTTTTGAGAAATTCTGAATATAGCATAGAAGAGTTGTCAGTAAGATATATATATTGCTATACAGTTCTGTATTATTGCTCCTTTACAAAATCTTTAATATTTATTCTTGACTATATCTAATAGTATCTTATGTCAGTGTAAGTCCATCATTCAAATTAATATGAAAGCTTAAAACAGCTGCATTTTCCAAGGGAACGAGAAAGACGTGATAACATCCTAAGAGCCGAGGAGTTGGCACTAGAACGAGAGAAATTACGGCTTCATGAAATTAATCAGAGACGGGAGCGAATGAAGGACTTACGACAGCGTAAAGAACTAGAGTAAGTTTTTTTTTTTTTTTTGTAAATTATGCTCAAGATAATTTGACATTAATTAACCATCAGCACTGATAGTGGCTTAATATTGCAGTCTGTCCTTATAGTATAGTCTATATCACATAAGAAATATATTCCTTGTACATCTATTGACAAATTATGCAGTTGAAATTAACATGTACTAATGTGATGTAAACATTCTTGCAAATAACAAAAAACATTTTTAAGCAGAAATAGCAGTGTAGAATTTGGGCATAATAAAAGGATGCAAATAGGTCTGGAAAGGAATATTATGTTTGGAGGCAATATACCAATGCAGTATGTACTGTACATATTCTGAAAAATTATAATAAACGACTGTAACTAAACTCACAAATGACTGGATGGGAATTGAACCTAAGCTGTACATGTGGGAAGCCAGTGCTCTACCATTGTACTCTGGTGGTTAAAGTAGGAGAGAGCAACTCTGGTTGGGTAATTTTAGTAGGCGCCATGGTTGTACAATGGTTAAGTGCAGGCTTCGAATGCTCACAGCCTTGGGTTTGATTTATGCCTAGTTTTACTTTGGCTTAGTTAGTCATTCATTATTATAACCTCCCTTACCCATACCCATCCTATAGGCAGTAGTCAAAAGACTAGAGAGGCATATACAGTACAATGGAACCTTGGTTTTTGTGATTAATTCGTTCGAAAAAGTCTGACAATAAACTGAATCGTACGAAAACGGAAGCAATATTTCCCATAACAAATACATAATGTAAATCCAATTACTCCATTCCAGACACCCAAAAATATTAACAAAAAATACATTTTATAGAGAATAACTATAGTTTTACATACAAACTAGGGCATACAAAAACTGAGGTTCCACTGTAATTGGGTTTACTTTATGCAGTTTTGCTTTGCAACCCATAGGCCTGGAACATTTTCATAGCATAAAGTGAGGGATGCCTGTTATTGTTTTTTTTTACAGTGACTTTGGAATAATTTACCATTTTGCATGAGCAGAGGGAGGCCTGGTCAAAGACAGGGCCGTGGGGGCATTGACCTTCAGAACGACCTCCAGGTAGATAAAGAGTTTTATAGTAATTTCTATTTTCAGGCTGTTTTGGGCACGTCAGTATCAACTGAAATTAAAAAAAAGGGCTGCAGACATTCAACAAGAACTATTGGAGGATGAGGGAATTGTAGAGGACTTGCTGAGAGGGTTCTCTGATGAAGACTCAGATGAACAGGTATTGGTCATCAGTGTGATCTTTAATATAGTAGGTAGTAGTTAAAATGGTTTTAATGTTTTAAAGGTGAGAAAAGAAATGCTCATAAGTTGCAAATTTTAGAATGAGGTGCAGTACATCCTGCCTTTTCTAGCAATTACAGTACCATATACTGTACTGTGCTTGGTTATTATTAATTTCCCACCACATTTCTTCGTTCTTGGTTTACTGCTCAAGAGGCAATTTTATTCTTGTAGAAATAATCAAATATTAACTACATGAAGTAATAATATTAGAATTACATTATTCATGAAAATACTGTTTGATCATTCAAGCAGTTTTACATTTAATTACTACTTCAGCAATTTTTACTCAGCTACAAACAAAAATAAACATTTTTTTTTTACATAGTAGTTAAGTATAGGAGTATGGAGAAAGTGAATGATGTACATATGTATTTGGAAGTGGACATACTGGCAGATGGGTCTATGAAAGATGAAGTGAACTATAGAATGAGGAAAAAATAGGTAGGTAGTGTTGAGCCATCTGTAAAAAAAATGATCTGTGGAGTCAAAAAGGGAAATGTACCAGATTATAGTGGCACTAACACTTATGTGTTTTGAATGTTGCAGCAGGAGAGATGTCATGTTTGAGAGCAATGTGTGGCATTTAATATTATATAAGAGAGATTGGAGCCTTGAAATCAGAAGACAGCGTGGGGTTACCAGAAGTATAATTCATAGGGCTGAGGAGGGGTTGTTGAGGTGGTTTGGGCACCTAAAGAAAACTGAGCAGAATAGGATTACCAAGGGTATATAAATTTGGAATGGAAGGAGGGAGGTGTAGTGGTCATCCCAAGAGGGATTGAAGTGAAGAGGATAAAGGGTACAGATGCAGGCTCACACAAGCCTACATCCAGCAAGCCTGTGTTAGTGTGTTACAATGAATTGAGTGGAGAAGAATGGTTTTTATGGCTTGATATGCTCTTGAGGGATATGAGCATGGTAGCATTTATGAAAGGACTAAAGTTTAGTTAACTGAACTCGAGTCCTGGATGAGGGAGGTACAGTGTCTACATTCTGAATTGTGATGTCTGCACATTTTAGGCAAGACAGCCATTGAATGAGTGACATTGAATACATTTTCTTTTCTTTGGATCACCATACAGTGGACCCCCGACTATCGGCCGGTCTGAGTATCGGCTGACTCGAGTTTCAGTCGCTTTTTTCAGCCCAATTTTGCCTGACTATCGGCCTGCGTACCAGACCTATCCGCCTGTCCGCGCTTGCGCGCCTCCCCACACAGGCGTTGTGAGCCAGTCTAGCTTTGTTTACCATTGAGTGAACATTACCCAGCGCACTCATTCAAACATTTCACAATTTTAATGTGTTTATTAATTGTCACTGTGAAATATTAGTCACCATGGGTCCAAAGAAGCTTCCTAGTGGCACCCCTGTGGTAAAGAAAGTGAGGAACACCATCGAACTGAAGGAGATAGTAGAAAAATATGAGAGTGGCGTACGTGTGGGGGAGCTTGCCAGGATGTACAACAAAAACAAATCTATCATCACCTCTATCCTGGCAAAGAGAAAAGAAATCAAGGAAACTGATGTTGCGAAAGGTGTTGACATGTTTGCCAAAAATAGATCAAAACAGTGGATGAGGTTGAGAAGTTGTTGGTGGTGTGGATCAATGAAAAACACATAGCGAGTGATAGCGTTTAGATGGCGATAATTTGTGAAAAGGCAAGGCAGTTGCACGCAGATCTTGTCAAGAAAATGCCTGGAACCAGTGCTGATGTGAGTGATTTTAAGGCCAGGAAAGGTTGGTTTGACAGATTTAGGAAACGTAGTGGCATACAGTGTTGTAAGGCATGGTGAGGCAGCCAGTTCAGACAAACGTGCTGCTGAAAAGTTTGTGACTGAATTTAAGGGGTTTGTAGACACTGAAAAATTCAAACCCCAACAAGTGTTTAATTGTGATGAAACAGGCCTCTTTTGGAAGAAAATGCCAAAGAGGACCTACATTACTCAGGAGGAAAAGGCACTGCCAGGACACAAGCCTATGAAAGACAGGCTAACTCATGTTGTTTAGTAATGCTAGTGGGGATTTTAAAGTGAAGCCTTTACTGGTGTATCACTCTGAAAATCCCAGTGTTCAAGAAAAACAATGTCACCAAGAGTAAATTATGTGTGTTTTGGAAGGCTAACACTAAGGCATGGGTCACAAGGAAAATTTTCAGTGGGTCCATCAAGTGTTTGGCCCAGTGTGAAAAAATACCTACAGGAAAAGAAATTGGGACTCAAGTGCCTCCTGGTGCTGGACAATGATCTTGCTCATCCTCACAACTTGGCAGACTTTTTGTCTGATGAGTTCAGTTTCATCACAGTGAAGTTCTTGCCTCCTAACACCACTCCTCTCATCCAGCCCATGGACCAGCAGGTCATTTCTGACTTCAAAAAACTCTACACAAAAGCAGTGTTTCAAAAGTGCTTTGAAATGACCTCAGACACTGAGTTGACCCTAAGAGAGTTCTGTAGGAATCACTTCAGTATCCTCCATTGCATAAGCCTTATAGGTAAGGCTTGAGAGGGAGTGACTTCCAGGACTTTGAACTCTGCTTGGAGACAATTGTGGCCAGGTTGTGTCAAACAGAGGGATTTTGAAGGGTTTGAGGCTGAACCTGACCCTGACGACCCTGTGCCTGTTGTGGAAGGTATTGTGGCATTGGGAAAGTCCCTGGGGTTGGAGGTGAGTGGCGAGGATGTGGAAGAGTTGGTGCAGGACCACAGGGTAGAGTTAACCACTGAAGAACTGCAAGACCTTCATCTGGAACAGCATCAGACCACAGTAGAGGAAATTGATTCACAGGAGGAGGAAGATAGACTGGAGGTGCCTTCTTCAGAAATTAAGGAGATTTGTTCAAAGTGGAATGATGTGCAACAGTTTGTAGAGAAATATCACCCTGAGCAAGCTGAAATAAACCATCAATGCAACAAGTTCAGTGACAGAGCCATATTGCACTTCAGGAACATGTTAAAGAGGTGCCAGAAACAGAGGACTGTGGACAGTTATTTTGCGAGACAGGGGTCCAGTGACTCTCAAGCTGGTCCTAGTGGCATTAAAAGACCAAGAAGGGAAGTAACCCCAGATAGGGCTTTGATACCTGAAGTCCTTATGGAGGGGGATTACCCTTCCAAACACTAAGCCCTCCCTCACTCCTCCTCCCTATCTTCCAGATGCTAGCAAGTCTCTTCAATAAAGGTAAGTAATTTTTTTTTTTTTTATTAACACATCGGCCGATTCCCACCAAGGCAGGGTGGCCCAAAAAAAGAAAAACTTTCATCATCATTCACTCCATCAATGTCTTGCCAGAGGGGTGCTTTACACTACAGTTATAAAACTGCAACATTAACACCCCTCCTTCAGAGTGCAGACATTGTACTTCCCATCTCCAGGGCTCAAGTCCGGCCTGCCGGTTTCCCTAAATCCCTTCATAAATGTTACTTTGCTCATACTCCAACAGCACGTCAAGTACTTTGCTCACACTCCAACAGCACGTCAAGTATTAAAAACCATTTGTCTCCATTCACTCCTATCAAATGCGCTCACACATGCTTGCTGGAAGTCCAAGCCCCTCGCACACAAAACCTCCTTTACCCCCTCCCTCCAACCTTTCCTAGGCCGACCCCTACCCCGCCTTCCCTCCACTACAGATTTATACTCTCGAAGTCATTCTGTCTCGTTCCATTCTCTCTACATGTCCGAACCACCTCAACAACCCCTCCTCAGCTCTCTGGATAATAGTTTTAGTAATCCCGCACCTCCTCCTAATTTTCAAACTCAGAATTCTCTGCATTATATTCACACCATGCATTGACCTCAGACATGACATCTCCACTACCTCCAGCCTTCTCCTCATTGCAGGTAAGTAAATGTTATTTTAAATGTAAATTTATAAATTTAATGTGTTGTTATTATGTGTTTCATGTATGTAAAACTATAGTTATTCTTTAAAAAATGAATTTTTTGTGAATAT
>WNWK01033346.1:0-21228 GCA_009830355.1 Cherax destructor | reverse complement strand
TAACTGTGGCAAGGTTCATGCTGTGTGGTGCCCTGTAACTGTGGCAAGGTTCATGCAGTGTGGTGCCCTGTAACTGTGGCAAGGTTCATGCAGTGTGGTGCCCTGTAACTGTGGCAAGGATCATGGAATGTGGTGTCCTATACCTATGGCAAGGTTCATGCAATATGGTGTCCTGTAACTATGGCAAGGTTCATGCAGTATGGTGCCCTGTAACAATGGCAAGGTTCATGCAGTATGGTGCCCTGTAACTATGGCAAGGTTCATGCGATATGGTGTCCTGCAACTATTACAGTGTTCATGCAATGTGGTGTCCTGTAACTATGGCAGTGCTCATGCAGTATAGTGCCCTGTAACTATGGCAAGGTTCGTGCAATATGGTGCCCTGTAACTATGGCAAGGTTCATAGAATGTGTTGTCCTATAACTATGGCAAGGTTCATGCAATATGGTGCCCTATAACTACGGCAGTGTTCATGCAACATGGTGCCCTTTAACTATAGCAAGGTTAATGCAATATGGTGCCCTGTAACTATGGCAGTGTTCATGCAATATGGTGCCCTTTAACTATGGCAAGGTTCATGCAATATGGTGTCCTGTAACTATGGCAAGGTTCTTGCAGTATGGTGCCCTGTAACTATGGCAAGGTTCATGCAGTATGGTGTCCTGTAACTATGGGAAGGTTCATGCAATATGGTGCCCTGTAACTATGGCAAGGTTCATGCAGTGTGGTGCCCTGTAACTATGGCAATGTTCATGCAATATGGTGTCCTGTAACTATAGCAACGTTCATGCAATATGGTGCCCTGTAACTATGGCAAGGTTCATGCAGTATGGTGACCTTTAACTATGGCAAGGTTTATGCAGTATGGTGCCTTTTAACTATGGAAATGATCATGCAATATGGTGCCCTGTAACTATGGCAGTGTTCATGAAATATGGTGTACTGTATCTATTGCAGTGTTCATGCAGTATGGTGTCCTGTAACTATGGCAGTGTTCATGCAATATGGTGTCCTGTAACTATGGCAGTGTTCATGCAATATGGTGTCCTGTAACTATGGCAGTGTTCATGCAATATGGTGCCCTGTAACTATGGCAAGGTTCGTGCAATATGGTGCCCTCTCTCTATAGCAAGGTTCTTGCAATATGGTGCCCTGTAACTATGACAAGGTTCATGCAGTATGTTGTCCTGTAACTATGTCAAGGTTCATGCAGTGTGGTGCCCTGTAACTATGGCAAGGTTCATGCAATATGGTGCCCTGTAACTATGGCAAGGTTCATGCAATATGGTGTCCTGTAACTATGGCAGTGTTCATGTAATATGATATGCTGTAATTATGGCAGTGTTCATGCAATATGGTGCTCTCTAACTATGGCAAGGTTCACGCAATATGGTATCCTGTAACTATGGCAAAGTTCATGCAATATGGTGCCCTTTAACTCTGCTAGTGTTCATGCAATATGGTATCTTGTAACTATGGCAGTGTTCATGCAATATGGTATCCTGTAACTATGGGAAGTTTCATGCAATATGGTGCCCTGTAACTATGGCAAGGTTCATGCAGTATGGTGCCCTGTAACTATGGCTAGGTTCATGCAATATGGTGCCCTGTAACTATAGCAAGGTTCATGCAGAAGGTGCCCTGTAAGTATGGCAAGGTTCATGAAACTAATGGCATCAGCAGGTGTTCAATGATCACTTTATAAAATCATTTCTGATTTCAGTTTCTCTGCGATTACGAGAAAAATCTGATGATCTGATTTGAAGTTCAGTTGTGGTGTCTTACTTAGAAGGTTCGAAGTGGTTTTGACATATGAAGGTGTCAATTTGTCATTTTTATTGAAGAAATTGAGCGCTGCGTGTTAACTGCATTAGAAACTTATGCCTCACTTTGTAATTCCTTTGGCATACATTGAAGTAGAGGGGGCTGAGATTATGGGGTACGAGGGAATGCCTTTCATAACTAATTGAGGTAGAGGGGGCTGAGCTTATGGAACACAGGGAATCCCTTTCTTGGATCATTGAGGTAGAGGGGGCTGAGCTTATGGAAGACGGGGAATGGCTTTCTTGAATCATTGAGGTAGAGGGGGCTGGGCTTATGGAATACTGGGAATGCTTTCTTTGATCATTGTAATGGAGGGGGCTGGGCTTATGGGATACAGGGAATATTTTTCTCGGATTACTCAGTGGCTGAGACTCGTCTGGATATTTTTTATTACTGTAAGAATCATATGTATGTAAATAATATTCATTATTCGAGCGGATACTATTATTTTGGAAAGTGCTGACGTCAGCCAGGCCAGACATCATTCTCTGCCAGAGCTCTGAATAGACTTTTTATTCTCGCCTGTCCTTGGATAGCTGCCCACCCACACACTACACAATACAGTGTTGATGAATCACTCCATCATACAGTGTTGAAGTAAATCATTAATAAACAAAATGCTGAAGCATTAGAGCATCTTTCTCGATGACACACCTGCACCTTCTTCAGCAAATTTTGTAAAACTTTATATGAAGCAACCTCCAAATCAGCTGGTATTTATTGACTACCAAAAACACACAAAGAAAGCATGAAGTCAGTGTATATATACAAGAGGGGGAGCTGACTCCTTCCCTTGGCGTGTCTGTGTCTAGTTAATGGTCCAAATTGGACCGAAACGTCGTCATAAGTATCAATGTGCTATGTGAGGGTTATTTGTGTACGTGCCCATGATGCCCATCACCTGGAGGGTTGGCAGTGTTTCATACCCTGCCATGGATTTGCTCCTACTTTGCCAACACTTTGTAAACCTGACTTTACTATGCAATACAATTAATGATTTTACCATCAATGACGTATTCTACTGTCAGTAATTCGACATGGGTATGTGGTGCCCCAAAATTTTTTTTTACCCAACCTAAAACATGAAGCCGAGGGTTTCTATGATGTCATCCTCAAATCCTCACCTCTCTCCCTTACCTCACTGACATCCTCTCCATCCTCACCTGTCTCCCTTACCTCAGTGACATCCTCTCCATCCTCACCTGTCTCCCTTACCTCACTGACATCCTCTCCATCCTTACCTGTCTCCCTTACCTCACTGACATCCTCTCCATCCTCTCCTGTCTCCCTTACCTCACTGACATCCTCTCCATCCTCACTTGTCTCCCTTACCTCACTGACATCCTCTCCATCCTCACTTGTCTCCCTTACCTCACTGACATCCTCTCCATCCTCACCTGTCTCCCTTACCTCACTGACATCCTCTCTATCCTCACCTGTCTCCCTTACCTCACTGACATCCTCTCTATCCTCACCTGTCTCCCTTACCTCACTGACATCCTTTCTACCTCACCTGTCTCCTTACTCACTGACATCTCTATCCTCACCTGTCTCCTTACTCACTGACATCCTTCCATCCTCACCTGTCTCCTTACCTCACTGGCATCTTCCATCTCACTGTCTCCCTTACTCACTGACATCCTCTCCATCCTCACTTGTCTCCTTACTCACTGACATCCTTCTCCATCTCACCTGTCTCCTTACTCACTGACATCCTTCATCCTCACCTGTCTCCTTACCTCACTGACATCCTCTCCATCCTCACCTGTCTCCTTACTCACTGACATCCTCTACATCTCACCTGTCTCCTTACTCACTGACATCCTTCCATCTCACCTGTCTCCCTTACCTCACTGACATCCTTCTCATCTCATCTGTCTCCTTACTCACTGACATCCTCTCTATCCTCACTGTCTCCCTTACTCTCACTGACATCCTCTCCATCCTCACCTGTCTCCTTACCTCACTGACATCCTCTCATCTCTACCTGTCTCCTTACCTCACTGACATCCTTCCATCCTCACCTGTCTCCTTACCTCACTGACATCCTCTCCATCTCACCTGTCTCCCTTACTCACTGACATCCTCTCCATCCTCACCTGTCTCCTTACTCACTGACATCCTCTCCATCCTCACCTGTCTCTTACTCACTGACATCCTCTCATCCTCACCTGTCTCCTTACTACTGACATCCTCTCTATCTCATCTGTCTCTCCTTACCTACTGACATCCTCTCCATCCTCACCTGTCTCCTTACCTCACTGACATCCTCTCCATCCTCACCTGTCTCCTTACCTCACTGACATCCTCTATCTCACCTGTCTCCCTTACCTCACTGACATCCTCTCATCTCACCTGTCTCTTACCTCACTGACATCCTTCCATCTCACCTGTTCCTTACTCACTGACATCCTTCATCCTCACCTGTCTCCTTATCACTGACATCCTCTCCATCTTCCTGTCTCTTACTCACTGACATCTCTTCCATCCTCATCTGTTCCCATTACCTCACTGACATCTTCATCCTCACCTGTCTCCCTTACCTACTGACATCCTCTCATCCTACCTGTTCCTTACCTCACTGACTATCCTTCTATCTCACCTGTCTCCCTTACCTCACTGACATCTCTCCATCCTCACCTGTCTCCTTACCTCACTGACATCCTCTCATCCTCACCTGTCTCCTTACCTCACTGACATCCTCTCCATCCTCACCTGTCTCCTTACTCACTGACATCCTCTCCATCCTCACCTGTCTCCCTTACCTCACTGACATCCTCTCCATCCTCACCTGTCTCCTTACCTCACTGACATCCTCTCCATCCTCACTCTGTCTCCCTTACCTCACTGACATCCTCTCCATCCTCACCTGTCTCCTTACCTCACTGACATCCTCTCATCCTCACTTGTCTCCCTTACCTCACTGACATCCTCTCCATCCTCACCTGTCTCCTTACCTACTGACATCTCTCATCCTCACCTGCTCCTTACCTCACTGACATCCTTCTATCCTCACCTGTCTCTTACTTCACTGACATCCTCCATCTCACTCTGTCTCCCTTACCTCACTGACATCCTTCCATCTCACTGTCTCCCTTACTCACTGACATCCTCTCATCCTCACCTGTCTCCCTACCTCACTGACATCCTCTCCATCCTCACCTGTTCCTACCTCACTGACATCCTCTCATCCTCACCTGTCTCCTTACCTCACTGACATCCTTCCATCCTCACCTGTTCTTACCTACTGACATCCTTCCATCTCACCTGTCTCTTACCTCACTGACATCCTCTCATCCTCACCTGTCTCCTTACTCACTGACATCCTTCCATCCTCACCTGTCTCCCTTACTACTGACATCCTCTCATCCTCACCTGTCTCCTACTACTGACATCCTCTCCATCCTCACCTGTCTCCCTTACTCACTGACATCCTCTCATCTCACCTGTTCCCTTACCTCACTGACATCCTCCATCTCACCTGTCTCCTTACCTCACTGACATCCTCTCCATCCTCACCTGTCTCCCTTACTCACTGACATCCTTCCATCCTCACCTGTCTCCCTTACCTCACTGACATCCTCTCATCCTCACCTGTCTCCTTACCTCACTGACATCCTTCATCCTCACCTGTCTCCTTACCTCACTGACATCCTCTCCATCCTCACCTGTCTCCCTTACCTCACTGACATCCTCTCCATCCTCACCTGTCTCCTACCTCACTGACATCCTCTCCACCCTCACTGTCCCCCTTACTCACTGACATCCTCTCCATCCTCACCTGTCTCCCTTACCTACTGACATCCTCTCATCCTCACCTGTCTCCCTTACCTCACTGACATCCTCTCATCCTCACCTGTCTCCCTTACCTCACTGACATCCTCTCCATCTCACCTGTCTCCTTACTCACTGACATCCTCTCATCCTCACCTGTCTCCCTTACCTCACTGACATCCTCTCTCATCCTCACCTGTCTCCTTACTCACTGACATCTCTCCATCCTCACCTGTCTCCCTTACCTCACTGACATCCTCTCTATCCTCACCTGTCTCCCTTACCTCACTGACATCCTCTCCATCCTCACATGTCTCCCTTACCTCACTGACATCCTCTCCATCCTCACCTGTCTCCCTTACCTCACTGACATCCTCTCCATCCTCACATGTCTCCCTTTCCTCACTGACATCCTCTCCATCCTCACCTGTCTCCCTTACCTCACTGACATCCTCAACGTAACCCAAGTTGACTAGAAAGATGACAGGTCTCAATATTTGTGGACGTCGACATAAAGAGAATTATTTATTCAGATTCAGAACTTACCACTAGAGATTGATCATGTTGTATCTGAGGGACTGATCACCTCAAAATTACCAGTCCGATCTTATGATAATGTTTCTGTCCGACCTTGATGATTGTTGAGTCACGACTGTGACTTGACAATGTTTCAGCATTGTTGAGTCACGACTGTGACTTGACAATGTTCCAGCATTGTTGAGTCACGACTGTGACTTGACAATGCTCCAGCATTGTTGAGTCACGACTGTGACTTGACAATGTTCCAACATTGTTGAGTCACGACTGTGACTTGACAATGTTCCAGCATTGTTGAGTCACGACTGTGACTTGACAATGTTCCAGCATTGTTGAGTCACGACTGTGATTTGACAATGTTCCAATATTGTTGAGTCACGACTGTGACTTGACAATGTTCCAACATTGTTGAGTCACGACTGTGACTTGACAATGTTCCAACATTGTTGAGTCACGACTGTGACTTGACAATGTTCCAGCATTGTTGAGTCACGACTGTGACTTGACAATGTTCCAGCATTGTTGAGTCACGACTGTGACTTGACAATGTTCCAACATTGTTGATTCACGACTGTGACTTGACAATGTTCCAACATTGACCGAAACATCGTCATGAAGTTCCTCTCCCATGTGTGTGACTCATCAACAAAGATACTCATGTCTCTAACACCACAACAAGGCAAACATGGTCTGCTGACTGAACATGGTCTGCTGACAACGTGGTCTGCTGACTGAACGTGGTCTGCTGACTGAACATGGTCTGCTGACAACGTGGTCTGCTGACTGAACGTGGTGTGCTGACTGAACATGGTCTGCTGACAACGTGGTCTGCTGACTCAACATGGTCTGCTGACAACGTGGTCTGCTGACTGAACGTGATCTGCTGACTGAACGTGGTCTGCTGACTGAACGTGGTCTGCTGACTGAACATGGTCTGCTGACTGAAAATGGTCTGCTGACTGAACATGGTCTGCTGACAACGTGGTCTGCTGATTGAACGTGGTCTGCTGACTGAACATGGTCTGTTGACAACGTGGTCTGCTGACTGAACGTGGTCTGCTGACTGAACATGGTCTGCTGACTGAACGTGGTCTACTGACTGAACGTGATCTACTGACTGAACGTGGTCTACTGACTGAACGTGGTCTACTGACTGAACATAGTCAACTGACTGAACGTGGTCTACTGACTGAACGTGGTCTGCTGACAACGTTGTCTGCTGACTGAACGTGGTCTACTGACTGAACGTGGTCTACTGACTGAACATGGTCTGCTGACTGAACGTGGTCTACTGACTGAACGTGGTCTACTGACTGAACATAGTCAACAGACTGAACGTGGTCTACTGACTGAACGTAGTCTATTGACTGAACGTCGTCTACTGACTGAACGTGGTTTGCTGACTGAACGTGGTTTGCTGACTGAACGTGGTTTGCTGACTGAACGTGGCCTGCTGACTGAACGTGGCCTGCTGACTGAACGTACTCTCCTGACTGAACGTGGTCTGCTGACTGAACGTGGTCTGCTGACTGAACGTGGTCTACTGACTGAACGTGGCCTGCTGACTGAACGTTGTCTGTCTGAACGTGGTCTGCTGACTGAACGTGGTCTGCTGACTGAACGTGGTCTGCTGACAACGTGGTCTGCTGACTGAATGTGGTCTACTGACTGAACGTGGTCTACTGACTGAACGTGGTCTGCTGACTGAACATAGTCAACTGACTGAACATGGTCTGCTGACTGAACGTAGTCTACTGACTGAACGTGGTCTACTGACTGAACGTGGTCTACTGACTGAACGTAGTCTACTGACTGAACGTGCCCTGCTGACTGAACGAGGCCTGCTTACTGAACATAGTCTACTGACTGAACGTGGTGTACTGGCTGAACGTGGTCTGCTGACTGAACATGGTCTGCTGACTGAACGTGGTCTACTGACTGAACGTGGTCTGACTGAACATGGTCTGACTGAACATGGTCTGCTGACTGAACATGGTCTGCTGACTGAACATGGTCTGCTGACTGAACGTGATCTACTGACTGAACGTGGTCTGCTGACTGGAGTATTCCTCACAGTGTACAGGATGTGGAACCAGGAATTCTGTTGAGAAATATTTCATAGTTACTGTTAGTGTCTGTGCTTATATTGTACACAACCTGCATTAAAGACTGCACATACAGAGCCCAGCATACACTCTTAAAGCAACTTAAGAAAAAACAATGAATGCGGTATTTTATTCACAGTATGATCAGACAGTGTTGTCAAGCTAGTGACACCAGCGTCAAGGGACGAGGGAGCCAGAGAAGGCTACGGTCTCATGACCAAAAACTTAACTGAGTGGATCATCGTATAGTTAACGTTTCAACGGACTGTTAAACCAGGGAAAAAGTCTCAGTTACTCGCCCGCTATTATATTATAATATCAGGTGAGGGAACATGGCTACTGAGGCTGTGGATAAGGAGTGTTTAGTGTTTTTTGTGTGATGGTCAGGTCGTAGGTTGTGTTTGGGTTTTGTTTAGCGCTTATTTGGGCCATGGAAGGTTTCTGGGCCTGTTGTTTGAATAGGACCTAAGCAATTTGCGGAGATACAGAAATAGTAGTGTATTTACCAGCTGAGTGGGGAGTATGTAGAACTACTGGTGTCATTAATAATGTTTAATTTTCCTACGGCCTAACTTTAATCAACTAGCAAAAGTTTATTACATTCACTTAGTAAAAGTATATTATATTATTGTGATGTTTTGAAGGCAGTATTTGTTGTAGTATATACTGTTTTAAAATGTGTATTTTTCTAAGGGACAGTGTAATTGACGTTCTTGAAAGATCACACCTATGGTGATTAGTAAACAAGTGGTGGCCGCCTTTTGAGCGTTTTTTGTGAGTGTACGAATGTGTAGCCCTAGGCTGGTTTATTTTAATAATTTTGTGTTTACTCATAGACCAATGTTTAACCTCCTAGGGTCCCATTAGCTTCGTAACAACCACTGCTCTGTCAGTAGTGTTACTGTGTACTTGTACAGTTTACTTAGATAATTCCAGCTACTTTATAGATATGCTTCCTCGCTAGTCGTGACGTCACGAGACCTTCACATGTGAGCGGTAGGCCAGAGGTATGTCGCCTGGGCTTCTCCTCAAGACTCTCTTAATTATACGTCTCCAAGACATCCAACCTGTGTATTTCTTATCTCCTGACGAACCCCCACGACAGTTCCTGATCAAACATTTTAAGCCAATTCGACAACAAAAAATAAGGCGGAATAACGAGAAGGTTCCTGGAAGAAGCAGTCATTCAAACACAGCACCACAGAATGGAATCTAGGCACCGTCGAGATCACTGAACTCAAAGTGCAACTCATCTATCATAGACACGCACTTGGACTTAGCGAGGAAAGAACCCCATTCACGTTGCTCAAAGCGTTATCATCTGACCAAAGAATCAAGATACTATATATAACTCACTGCAGGAACTTTTTTAATCAGTTTGAAGCCTCGTTCCTAGGCCTTATGTGAAGCCTTATGCTCTTGCTTTACCGTCTACAGATGAATAAGAGGTGCACATTAACTAGCCACTATGATCCAATGGATTTATATGGGGTGTACATTAACTAGCCACTATGATCCAAAGGATGGATATGGGGTACACCATAAACTAGCCATAATATGAAGTGGACACCCTAATCCCAGCCTGGGGTTAAGAGGTCATTTTATGAAGCCATACTGACTATACTCCCACAGGCTGAAGTCAGGGTCAAAGAAAAAAAAGAAAAAAGGAAAAATTCCTCAATTAACAATACACACAGACGCAGAAAGAAGAGTCAAGATTGTGAGATAGATCAGGAAAGAACATAAGATATAAGATGTTTGTAAACAGCCTATTCAGAGGCTCTTTCAAACTGCGCGGCACTACAGTGCTGCCATCTATAGGCCTATCAAGGTCGGGCTGGTCAGCCATGTTTCTTCCTCACTCTGGTGGCCTACCTACTCGAGACAGGTTCTACCCTTGCTGGCTCCCGGTCCCCTCACGCTCTGCCCAGTGTATACCTACACCTTGCCATTAATAAACTGAGTCTAGTCATCGGCCGTATCTCTGCACCTACGCTACCATTCTACTGCCCAGACGTAAGCAGCCAAGAAAATAGAGTTAACAGTGGTGACAGCAGTGGTTCACGGCAGAGTGTAGTGTAGGAGACCCACCGACCAGTCGATCATCCGACCAAGCCAGTCATATCCAGGTCATCTGCTGGCTTATAGCATCATCCGTAGCTTCCAGCGTCTCGTGGGTGCCTGAGTCAGAGCATCGTCCACGATTTTTCCACAAAATCGGGACATAGGTCGTCATCTCCAGCTCTCCAGCCTGAAGCAGTCATGTGTGTGTTCATCTCCTACTCTACAACTCTCCAGCATTCTCCTACACCCTTCTGCATCCAGCAGCGTCTTTACACCCTTCCTACAGCTACAAGAGACGCAAGGTGAGGTCGTTTTGGGTGTGTTGGTGTTGTGTCCACGTGTGTCTACCTCAGGGCGCCGCTGCCTGCCTACCTCACACCACCAATCACCTACTCTCCACTCCTCTTGCTACGTTTCTATGCTCCCTATATCCAGCTCGTCGTCTGTGTGTTGTTTTCTCCGAGTTCTTCAAGAAGCCATTCCCGGCTTGACCACATGGGAACCCATCGTGTTTGTCCCAAGCCAAGCCAAGCCAGGCGCCTGCAGTGTTCCCAGCACCTCGTTCCTGCGTCCTTCACTCTTCACCCTTCCTCCAGCTACAGCAGTGATTTAATTTTTTTTTTTTGTTATTGCACCAGTATCTCAAAATTTCCCCCAGTGAAAACTGTAAAGTAACATCTTAGTAATTGTTGCAGTCTCTTGCAGTAATTCCTGGTATCCTGCCTAGTTCTGTTTGTGTAGTAATTTCCCCATGTCCGTCTGCATTCCCCAAAGCCACGGTCAGCAGCGCTCTCAGACACGTTCCCCAGTGTAAACACAACGCAGCGCTCAGCTCACGAGTTCCCTTATCTTTACTAAACTCCCTCGTTTTCACAGAGTTCTACGTCCTTTTCCCGTTCTTCCCAAGCTTTGCACAATATTTTCTACGCCACTGAAGACCCCATAGAAGCCCACAAGTGTTTATAGTGTGTGTACCGCCGCATCCAGCCACCAGTACACACCAGGAGTTTCAGAATCTGCCTACTTGCATCTACCTTCCATCTACAATCAAAGTTAAGTAAACAGTGACTTGTCTGGCATTTCCTAAGAATTTGTGACATTATTTAATTGCCCTGCAACAAGTACAGTATCACTGAAGCCCATACTTTCAGTGAATTATTCAGCAACATTGTTGCATTTTGCAAACTCATTTGTTTAGCATTTTTTAAATCCTAGTGCATTATTCTGCATCTAGCCTCTCACCTAATTATTAATTGTATCAGCAAATTTTGTTGAAAATAATAAAAAGTTTTGGAGTGAGATTAATAAGTTGAGGAAGCCTAGAGAACAAATGGATTTGACAGTTAAAAATAGGAGAGGAGAGTTATTAAATGGAGAGTTAGAGGTATCGGGAAGATGGAGAGAATATTTTGAGGATTTGTTAAATGTTGATGAAGACAGGGAAGCTGTGATTTCGTGTGTAGGGCAAGGAGGAATAACATCTTGTAGGAGTGTGGAAGAGCCAGTTGTGGGTGTGGGGGAAGTTCGTGAGGCAGTGGGTAGAATGAAAGGGGTAAGGCAGCTGGGATTGATGGGATAAAGATAGAAATGTTAAAAGCAGGTGGGGATATAATTTTGGAGTGGTTGGTGCTATTATTTAATAAATGTATGGAAGAGGGTAAGGTACCTAGGGATTGGCAGAGAGCGTGTATTGTTCCTTTGTATAAAGGCAAAGGGGACAAAAGAGAGTGCAAAACTTATAGGGAATAAGTCTGTTGAGTGTACCTGGTAAAGTGTATGGTAGAGTTATTATTGAAAGAATTAAGAGTAAAACAGAAAGCAGGATAGCAGATGAACAAGGGGCTTTAGGAAAGGTAGGGGTGTGTAGACCAAGTGTTTACAGTGAAACATATAGGTGAACAGTATTTGGATAAGGGTAAAGATGTTTTTGTGGCATTTATGGATTTGGAAAAGGCGTATGATAGGGTAGATAGGGGGGCAATGTGGCAGATGTTGCAGGTGTATGGAATAGGAGGAAAGTTACTGAAAGCAGTGAAGAGTTTTTATGAGGATAGTGAGGCTCAGGTTAGAGTGTGTAGGAGGGAAGGGGACTATTTCCCAGTAAAGTGGGCCTTAGACAAGGATGTGTGATGTCACCGTGGTTGTTCAATATATTTATAGATGGGGTTGTAAGAGAAGTGAATGCGAGGGTCTTGGCAAGAGGTGTTGGGCTAAAAGATAAAGAAGCAAATACAAAGTGGGAGTTGTCACAGTTGCTTTTTGCTGATGACACTGTGCTTTTGGGAGATTCTGAAGAGAAGCTGCAGAGGTTGGTGGATGAATTTGGTAGGGTGTGTAAAAGAAGAAAATTGAAAGTGAATATAGGAAAGAGTAAGGTGATGAGGATAACAAAAAGAATAGGTGACGAAAGATTGGATATCAGATTGGAGGGAGAGAGTATGGAGGAGGTGAATGTATTCAGATATTTGGGAGTGGACATGTCGGCGGATGGGTCTATGAAGGATGAGGTGAATCATAGAATTGATGAGGGGAAAAGGGTGAGTGGAGCACTTCGAGTCTGTGGAGACAAAGAACCTTGTCCATGGAAGTAAAGAGGGAATGTATGAGAGTATAGTTATACCAACACTCTTATATGGGTGTGAAGCATGGGTGATGAATGTTGCAACGAGGAGAAGGCTGAGGCAGTGGAGATGTCATGTCTAAGGTCAATGTGTGGTGTGAATATAATGCAGAGAATTCGGAGTTTGGAAATTAGGAGGAGGTGCGGGATTACCAAAACGATTGTCCAGAGAGCTGAGGAGGGGTTGTTGAGGTGGTTTGGACATGTAGAGAGAATGGAACGAGACAGAGTGACTTCGAGAGTGTATAAATCTGTAGTGGAGGGAAGGCGGGGTAGGGGTCGGCCTAGGAAAGGTTGGAGGGAGGGTAAAGGAAGTTTTGTGTGCGGGGGGCTTGGATTTCCAGCAAGCATGTGTGAGCGTATTTGATAGGAGTGAATGGAGGCATATGGTTTTAATACTTGACGTGCTGTTGGAGTGTGAGCAAAGTAACATTTATGAAGGGATTCGGGGAAACCGGCAGGCCGGACTTGAGTCCTGGAGATGGGAAGTACAGTGCCGGCACTCTGAAGGAGGGGTGTAAATGTTGTAGTTTTATAACTGTAGTGTAAAGCACCCTTCTGGCAAGACAGTGATGGAGTGAATGATGATGAAAGTTTTTCTTTTCGGGCCACCCTGCCTTGGTGGGAATCGGCCGATGTGTTAAAAAAAAAAAAAAAAAAAAAAAAATATATATATATATATATATATATATTATATATATATATATATATATATATATATATATATATATATATATATATTCTTTTTAATTGCAAGTCATATCTGTCTGCTATTATTTTGATTGTTGCATCTGCAAGCTAGCCACAAATTGTTGACAACCCTGTACAGTTCTGATGTGTTAGTGTGTTCAAAGTGTTATTTTAATACTTGCCAGTGTCAGTTTTATTCTGCTTGAATTCAACAACTTGTGACTAGACACCTACATTTTCTCCAGTGTCTCAATTTAATTTTTTTTTTCTCCATATTATTTCTTTGCCATATTTTTGTTTAGGCTCATTCACCTATGTTTTGCATTCTGTTAATGTTTATGCCCTGTCATTGAGTGCATTATCAGTTCCTGCCCTTGAATTCCCAGGAACCTGCTTACTTGCCATTATTGCAATACTTACCTGTGAAATTTCATACTTTTGAACCAGAATTTACTTGTCATTTTTTTTTCTTGTGTCAGTTTACACTCATTTTTCCATTTTTGCATTTTACTCGTTGCCTTTTTATGTGAAATTCAGTACTTCTTGATACAGTAAATTTTTGTGACTGTTTTTAGTACCATTGAAGACTGATATTATAAATTGTTTTTCCACCTTACCTTGCTGCAAGTGAATTCATATTTTCTTTGCCATACCTAATTGCACCTGCAACATTTTGCTGTGTGTTGAGCAAGCCTGCACTGCAGTACAGTGTATGTAATACCCAGTTTTCATTTTAATTTGCAAACTTTTGTTAATTCTGCTACTTGTTAGTTCATTCATTTTCATGCAAGTTATCTCTGCTTTTGTTCTGTGAACACCCCAGCAATTAATTCACTTGTATCCAAAATTTACCTTGAGTTTCAGAGAGTACCATTCTTTTTTTTTGACGTAATTCACGCATTTGTTAACAAATAAGCAGTTTTCGAGTAACACCGTGTTGTGTCCTCTCTGACTCTGTGTTGAGTTCTAGCCGTTTGCATATCAATTCTTGCTTTGATCCCTTTCCCTTTCTCCGTGACTTATTTTGTGCTTATAACTGACGCTATGACTCAGAAACGCGGTGGCCGTCGCGGTGCCCAAGCTTCTGCAACAGATGGCACTGATGCCTCTCCTGTTGGGTCCCATCATGGGGAGGACAACGCCTCCATAACGATTGGCCAGGCAGTAGCCCATATCGCGGCCACGAATGGCACTTCATGTCATTCCCGCCCGTCCCTTTTGTTCGACGGTCGCGCCAGTATGTTGGAGACTTGGTTCAAATCGGTCGAGACGACAGTTAAAGGACGAACCGATAACCCCACTGACGCGCACTATGTAAACACTGCCGCGGTGGCTGTGGACACATCCCTGTGTTATCACTTCCTCTTAGACTTGGTGGAAGTGCGTGATTTCAGTCATGGCCCAAGCTTAAGGAAGCATTCCGTAATTACTTCCGGCGCAGGCATCAGCGCCATTACCTTCACATTATCACTAGCGTCTTGAATGAGTGCCAATCCCGCATGAAAGCCCCTCGCTTGCGTCTGTCGTTTCCAGCGAGCATCGTTAGATTTTATTGACATGAAGGATAGCAAGTGGGTCACTGGTGACGGTAGTATAAAACTCGAAGACATCATCCCATGATTCGTCAATCCATGATAGGATTGACGAATTGGACTCGGCCCCAAGGAACACATCCTGGGCGCCTTTAATGCCATCGATAAAATTAAACCACCGGGTGAGAAAGACAAGGCTTGTCGCTCTGCTGGTACTCCCTTGCAAGTCCCTCAATCGTCAACTCTTGTGTTGCCGACTGTGCAACCCCTGTCACTTTTGCTGCAGCCGTCCAGCAATCAGCAGACAAGGCTAGGACGAACAGCAAACCGCAGACCAAGCCGAATCAAAACGGCAGGTCAGGTTATGACCGGTGGGCTAGCAAGACGACTTTGCCAGCGTCTCCTCCATGCCGACAGCACGGAAACAGAGTGCCTCGACGCTGGTGTCGAGACTCGAACCATACCTTCCAGGACGTCGAGTTGCTCCACCAAGCGTCGAGCCTCTAGCAGCCGGGACTCCAGAGACCTAGTCGGCCCGTCATGCCTTCACGTTCGGTATGACAGCCCGTGTGGACCTCTCGTTGAGTCCACACTTCATCGAAGCTTATTCAGCTTTTCCTTGATACAGGTTCGGTGGTTAACATTGTCCGCTCCACCCTCTTCCGTGACATTGGTCTCCATGCAGCCATGCTGACCGAGCCGTCTGCTATTCAGACATTGCGAGGCGTTTCAGGTAGCCCTCTCACGGTCCGTGGTTGTACAACCTTAGAATTTGCGATCCATGATCACAAGTGGTCAGCAAAGTTCTTAGTTGCTGATGACATCGTCTTCCCAGGCGATGGTTCATTGGTTTCAAGACCATGGCAGACCTTAAGATCCGTTTAGATCAGCTAAGTGGAAAGCTGATTTTGACGGAGTGGACGCGCCCTTCTGGGGTGTACGCTTGGGTTCCACTACCTGCCACTCCATCTCTGAGTACATCCAGTGCTTGGAATCATTGGAAACCCGTGGCTTCCGTCGCACATCCTCCATGAGGTCGGCCTCTTGTCCTGACCAACCTAAAGAGAGCCTCGTATCTCGTCACCTCCTGACCATCAGCGCTCAGTTATCAGTGAACCCAGTCTGGGGACGCCCATTCTGACCATCACTCTAACTCCGCCCTGTTGTAGAGGATGACAGTTGTCAAGCCGCAGTCTCCCTGTCGGCAGGCAACTGTCTGACTCGTGTCATGGCATCAGCGAGCAGAGTTACTGCCTGTACAAAGTATGACGTCACTTTGTTGGCTAATTCGCTCACTCCTGTTACGGTGTATGTGACAAGAGCTTTCGAAGGAGATCACGTGTTAGTCGACAACGACACGCAGAGTCAAGGGTCTCTCTCCTTGAGCCGAATTGCACACTGTGCGTCGTAGTAAGTTGCAAGTCCTTGTCGGTAACTTGACAGTCGAGAATTCCCCCTGAGGAAGGATACTTCACTTGTCGACCTCGTCAGATTCCCCTCTCCGGTGAGTAGAGGGCGAAATCCAGCTGATGTCCTTGTAAGTGCAGTCCTCCCAGGTGAGTCCGCTACTAGTTCTTCCGTCACCCAGCCAGTGCAGGAAGATGATCTAGCTATGACAGACTACCCGGAAGAAGTTCCACAACTTCTCCAGGTTCTCAATCACGCACGCACTGCCATCGCGTTAGATGGTGAGTCCATGGGTCTGACCCTGCTTATGTCTCACCATATTCCGCTTGATAAAGGTACTAAACCCATTTACGTGCCTGCGTATCGTTTGCCGCATGTGCAAAGAGTGCTTGCTGACGAACTCATTGCAAAGATGCTCCGCGATGGAGTTATCGAGGAGTCCATTTCCATTGAATGCCCTCTAATCCTAGTTCCCAAAAAGATGGAACATGGTGTCCTGTTATCGATTACAGGAAACTGAATGCCTGTACCATCCCAGACCGATTTCCATTGCCAGTTCTGAATGACCAGTTACAGAACATTGGCGATAACAAGGTCTTTTCGACTCTTGATCTTCTTCAAGAGTTTTGGCACATCCTCTTGATGACCAAAGCAAAGAACTAACAGCGTTCTCTATGCCTACTGGTCATTATCAGTTCAAAAGAATGCCCTTGGCTTGCGCGAAGCCGATCACGCTTCAGTCGTCCTAATGACAACGATTTTCCGTATCTCCAGGTGGCACGCCATGGTCTACCTAGGCGATCTCATTGTGATGTCCCAAGATGTTCCTACTCATCTCGTAAAACTTGAGCGGGTACTGGAAAAACTAGCCAAGGCAATCTTAAAGGAAGCTTTAAATGCCAGTTCCTTAACAGAAATAAAGTTTCTGGGTCACGTAGACTCAGAGCGGTATCCCAAAACAGACAAGTCTAAAATCTCGGCTGTGCAGTTCCCCAGACCTACGACGGCAGATACTGTCCGGTCCTTCGTAGGCCTAGCCGGATTATACCGCAATTTCATAGCCGGTTTTCCACCTTTTGCTGCACCCTTGACGCAGCCCTTAAGAAAGATGTCCCCTTTTAGTGGACGTGTGACCAAGAAAGAGCTTTTTCACACTTAAAAATAGGTTAACATCAGCCCCAGTCCTTAGATTCCCTGATTTACCAAAGATTCACCTTGACGACAGATGCCAGCAAAGTTGGCATCGGTGCAGTCTTGTCGCAGGAATCTAATTTGGAAGGGGAACAGCCAAAAGCTTTATGCTAGTCGTGGGTTTTTACCAAAGTAAATCAATTATTTTTTGACAGAGCTAAAACCTTGCCATCGTCTGGGCTTTTTAACCACTTCAGAGACATTATTTACCAGTATCCTATCCCAAAATTTACAGGGATCCTCTGCCGTTATTATCCCTTTTTGCAAACAAGAATCCTCTGGGAAACATGCTGGGGGGCTTCACCCTTTTAAAGACTACAATCCCAAAGTCTGCTATGTACTGGGTAAACAAAATGTCGTGGCTGACGCCTTGTCGAGGCTTTATAGCCTTTGTCAGGCAGACAATTTTGTTCCCCGTCGAGGACCTAGAAGACCCCGGCGGGACCCGGGTCACCAGTCCTTGATCCTAACCCCAGGACGTTCCCCGGGTCAAGTCACCCTTTCCCGCTGACAGACTTAGTGGTCAACGGGGAGTACTGTGTCCGAAGCCCGCCCAAGTGGACCGCAGAACCGCACCAACTGGGTACCAGAGTCCCTGGAAACCCGGGGACTCTCGTTGATCCACGATGTCCTAGGCACAGCGCCCCCCGGGAAGGCCCGGCATCAAACAGGCTAGAATGAAATATTTCTGGCCTAAGAGGGAGGAAATTGCCAAGTATGTCCCAACAGTGTCGTTTGCTTACAACACAAGGGTCTGTCACGGGCCCCAATCCCATTCTGAAGTATCCCATTCAAAGGAGCCCTGGAGAGAACTTCTGTCGACCTGTTGACGAATTTCCCGACCTCGGAAAAAAGGTATTAAACACCTGCTTGTAATGGTAGATAACTGACGCAGTACTTCAGTTAGACCCACCCCCGACAAACGGCCGAGACAGTTGCAAATGCTTTCCGTGAGCTTTTTGTTCTCCTTTCCCTGCCCACGTGTTCTCCTGCCGGGACAATGGGTGGAGTTCATAAATGCCACGATGAAGGACCTTGTTCCAGGTTTGACATTCACCAAGCACCAGTAGCTCCCCACCCCCAAGTAATAGTTTTTGCTGAACGTACAAACTGCAAAGTTCTGAGGTGCTCATAACCGTTAACGAGTTGTACTATGAGATGACACTATTCCAGATGTTCAGTGTACATTGAACTCTTCCTCAACAGCTCAATTGGCGAGACCCCCTTTTGCCTGTACGCTATGATAAGCGTTTACCGTACGAAATCTGTTTGCTCAGCCCAGCCCAACTTATGACACCAATAACCCAGTGTAGTCAGATGGGACCACACAGCTTGCTCCAAAGATCGTGAAACCCCATAAAGCCGCAGATAGGTTCACGTCTGATCGCAACGCCTATGCTAAGGAAACAAGGTAGAACCAGTTGCAAGGTTATGTTTTTCAACCCAGAGCCCCCGGGGTATGCATAAACTTGTCCCCAAGTTTGTTGGTCCTTACTGTGTCCTTCACAGCTCTGCAGCAATAAGTTTGGGGTGAGGAGATTGCTTCGAACTATCAAAGAAGTTCCCCTTTTGACCACATGAAGTAGTTGATCATGCAAGCGAAGCAGAGCGGGGAATCGGGTTGCAAAGCCACAATCAGACTCAAACTAGTGACAACCCATCTTGTTTTTCACCCGCTACCACAAACAACGAAACAGCCTGAGACCCAGGACAGCAGTACATTTCTGTGACATTGAATACCTACTGACTTTTTCACTCCTACACTAGTTTCGCCAGTTGTCTGTTTTCAGAAATGGGATTGCATACATAGCATAGTTAGTAAAAACTGAGTCAGGGTGGACAACACCATGTAAAATGTAAAATTTATTCTAGAAAGGGGACCCGTTTAATTATGGAAAATTTTTTAAATTTATAGTGTGTCTCGTAAAACCTGTATAAAAGGATGGGCAGTGCCCCCCTTTTGAGTCAAATGTCACACCTTAGGAAATGCTACTGTCAGTCATTGTTTGCAAATGTGAGGATGGTACAGCGCTCCAGACGTAGTCAAGCTTTTATTTCCCCAAACCCTGCGGACACCTCTGCCCCCCCGTCCAGCTGAGAGTATGCCTTTTCTTCCTCAGGATGGGGAAATGAGGCCTGCTTTAAATTTTATGTCCTGGGAATTTTTTTGGGGAGTGGAAGCCAGTCCCCCCCCGGGTTAATTATTGAATGTTGTTTTTTACACCTTCTGCCCGCCAGTATTTTCGTGTCGAGCAATGCGGTAGGTGGCGAGCGGATGTAGACAGCCTTTGCTCCTGTTAGTTTCATATCTCGCACTCCAGTGCTGCCATCTGTAGGCCTGTTTTAGGTCAGGGGAGACGAGCCCCAGGTCCTCACTTCACCAGTCTCCCACTTAGCAGGTTGTTCCGGGGTGGCTTCCGGTCCCCTCACGTTTCTGCCCATGGAACATACAATAAACAAATCTAGTCTGCGGGCCCTCTCATAACCCATGTTTCCTTATTCACAAGCTAAACAGGAATTAACACTGTCTCTATCTCTGTCTATCTCTGTCTCACAGGTACACATAAAACATTTTTTTTTCAGAGTGTAAATTACCTAGGATAACCAAAAATCCAGACAAAATGCTAACGTTTTTGTAGATATAAGGCATAAAAAGCATAACTGAAAGTAATACGCTTTTCCCTTGCAGAACGACGTGACGACTCCACCCCGGATCATTTTAATTCCTGTTGGTTCATGACACCCTTTTTTCTGAGACAGAAAGAAAGACAAGCAGACAGAGAGACGGAAATAGACAGACACAGACAGACAGATAGGCAGACCCCACCCTATTTATGTGAAAGGAAAAAAAAATAAAGCCAAAAGGGAGTTTAATATACCCAGCATGTCAAAAAAATTGGGAACCTATAAATATCATGTATATATTTCTAGACAATAGTACGTGAAAACAGGTGAAAACGTTCACTTGTCACTGTGTTTCTGGTTTTTTGAGTACTATTTTACCAATATTAGTTTAGAACAAAGATTAGCTATGAAATCACAAGAACTACTTAAATTGTAAACAGAACATAAAAAATTTAGAAATTTAAAAAAGAAAAAAAAGGGATAACCCAAAATTTCTGCAAGTGGCAGGCCCATGTTGGAGGGAGCATCCAGGAACTTGCCGTTTAATCTCTGTAATAATGACCTTAAACATTTTATTGGTCTTATTACATACATAAATTGCCCCTTTAGTTTAAAAAAAAACTTTTTTTTTTAAAAAATTCGAGGGGGGGAGAGAAAGTAGATCTACGTTTACGTTTGGGGGAATCACAAATTACCAGCGGTTGTCTGCACGGTCCTTTTTAGCACGGGTCTCGTCTCACACTGATCTCACTTTGACTGTAAAAATTTCTTTATACATCTACTGTAAATGTTGAATCAAGTTACTTTTTTGAATTCTGGGTTAAATAATTAGGAAGTTTATGACCGGGGGGGGGTGATG
>WNWK01033345.1:0-21229 GCA_009830355.1 Cherax destructor | reverse complement strand
ATTTCAATTGCAGTAAATTCTATTTCAAAGTGTGAAAATGTAAGTATTTTAGCAAAAAATGAGATTGCCAGAAAAGCACTCAAACCGCTCTAAAACGTCGAAATATGCAAAAAATACGATTTTAGCACATTTTTCTGAGCTTTTTATGTTTCATGTATTTTTCGAAAATAATATGAAATATTCTTTAAAAATATTGATTTTTATAGATTTTTAATGGGATTTTTTAAATTGCATTTTTTGACGATTTTCTGAAAAACTATTTTTTTAGATAAAATATACCTGTGAGTAAGCTTCCTAAAAGAAAATCATAAAATTTTGCTTACTTTTCCCATAAATTTCAATTGCAGTAGAAATTCTATTTAAAAGTGTGAAAATCTAAGTATTTTAGCTGAAAAATGAGTTTTGCCAGAAAAGCACTTAAACCGCTCTAAAACATCGAAATATGCAATAAAATGCGATTTTTCTGAGCTTTTTAATGTTTCATGAATTTTTCGAAAATAATATGAAATATTCTATAAAAATATTGATTTTTATAGACTTTTATTGGGATTTTTTAAAAATATGTAAATAATTTATAAATATTCAAAAATGCTATAAAACGGTATTTTATTGCATTTTGACGATTCAGGGTTTTAAGATTTTCTGAAAAACTATTTTAGATAAAATATACCTATGAGTAAGCTTAATAAAAGAAAATCATAAAATTTTGCTTACTTTTCCCATAAATTTCAATTATAGTAGAAATTCTATTTAAAAGTGTGAAAATGTAAGTATTTTAGCTAAAAATGAGTTTGCCGAAAAGCACTAAAACCCGCTTTTTAAACGTCGAAACATGCAATAAAATACGATTTTAGCACATTTTTCTGATTTTTTAATGTTTCATGTTTTTTTCGAAAATAATATGAAATATTCTATAAAAATATTGATTTTTATAGATTTTTAATGGGATTTTTTTTAAAAAATGTAAATAATTAATAAATATTCAAAAATGCTATAAAACTTGAATTTATTTCATTTTTTGACGATTTAAGAACTTTTCAAGGATTTTGTGGAAAACTATTTTTTTTAGATAAAATACACCTATGAGTAAGCTTCCTAAAAGAAAATCATAAAATTTTGCTTACTTTTCCCATAAATTTCAATTGCAGTAGAAATTCTATTTAAAAGTGTGAAAATCTAAGTATTTTAGCTAAAAAATGAGTTTTGCCAGAGAAGCACTCAAACCGCTCTAAAACGTCGAAATATGCAATAAAATGCGATTTTTCTGAGCTTTTTATTGTTTCATAAATTTTTCGAAAATAATATGAAATTCTATAAAAATATTGATTTTTATAGATTTTAATGATTTTTAAATAATATGTAAATAATTCATAAATATTAAAATGCTATAAAACGTTATTTTATTGCATTTTTTGACGATTCAAGGATTTCAAGGATTTTCTGAAAAACTTTTTTTTAGATAAAATATACCTATGAGTAAGCTTCCAAAAAGAAAATCATAAAATTTTGCTTACTTTTCCCATAAATTTCAATTGCAGTAGAAATTCTATTTAAAAGTGTGAAAATGTAAGTATTTTAGCTAAAAATGAGTTTTGCCAGAAAAGCACTCAAACCGCTCTAAAACGTCGAAATATGCAATAAAATACGATTTTAGCACATTTTTCTGAGCTTTTTAATATTTCATGTATTTTTCGAAAATAATATGAAATATTCTATAAAAATATTGATTTTTATAGATTTTTAAGGGGTTTTTTAAAAATATGTAAAAAATTAATAAATATTCAAAATGCTATAAAACGTTTTTTGCTTTTTTTGACAATTTTGTCAAAAAAAGCATAAAACCGCTCTAAAACGTCAAAATATCCCATAAAATAAAGAAATTTTTTTAAAAATATTGATTTTTATAGTTTTTTAATGGGATTTTTAAATTGCATTTTTGACGATTTTCTAAAAAACTATTTTTAGATAAAATATCCCTGTGATAAGTTTCCCTAAAAAAAATCAAAAAATTTTTGTTACTTTTCCCATAAATTTCAATTCGTGAAATTCTATTTAAAAGTGTAAAAATCTAATATTTTAGCTGAAAATGATTTTTCCCAAAAAGACTTAAACCGCTCTAAAACATCGAAATATCAATAAAAGGGTTTTTTCTAGCTTTTTAATTTTTCATGAATTTTGAAAAAAATTTGAAATATTCTATAAAAATATTGATTTTTATAGATTTTATTGGTTTTTTTAAAAATATGTAAATAATTTAAAAATATTCAAAATGTTTAAAACTTTTTATTGCTTTTTTGACATTCAAGGCATTTTAAAGGATTTTCTAAAAAACTATTTTTATAGATAAAATATACCTATGAGTAAGCTTCCAAAAGAAAATCAAAAAATTTTGCTTATTTTTCCCCAAAAATTTGAATTGCAGTAGAAATTCTTTAAAAGTGTAAAAATTTAGTATTTTATTTAAAAAAATGATTTTTAGAAAAGCACTCAAACGCTCAAAAACGTCGAAATATAAAAAATCGATTTTAGCACATTTTTCTGACTTTTTAATGTTTCATGTATTTTCGAAAATAATATAAATATTCTAAAAAAATATTGTTTTTTATAGTTTTTTAATGGGATTTTTAAAAATATGTAAATAATTAATATATATTAAAAAATGATATAAAACTTGTTTTTTATTTCTTTTTTTGACGTTTAAAATTTTCAAGTTTTGTAAAAAACTTTTTTTAAAAATACACCAATATAACCAAAAAGAAAATTAAAAAAATTTTGCTTATTTTTCCCCAAAAATTTAATTTCAGTAGAAATTCTATTTAAAAGTGTTAAATTCTAAGTATTTTAGCTAAAAAATGAGTTTCCAAAAAAGCACTAAACCGCTCTAAAACGTCGACATATGCAATAAAATGCGTTTTCTGAGCTTTTTAATGTTTCATAAATTTTTTTAAAAAATAATATGAAATATTCTAAAAAAAATATTGATTTTATAGATTTTTAAAAATTTTTTTAAAATATGTAAATAATTAATAAATATTAAAAAAATGCTAAAAAAACTTATTTTTTGCTTTTTTTAAAATTCAAGGATTTTCAGTTTTCTGAAAAACTATTTTTAGATAAAATATACCTATGATAAGCTTAAAAAAAAGAAAATCATAAAATTTTGCTTACTTTTCCCATAAATTTCAATTATAGTGAAATTCTATTTAAAAGTGTGAAAATGTAAGTATTTTAGCTAAAAATAAGTTTTGCCAGAAAAGCACTCAAACGCTCTAAACTCGAAACATGCAATAAAATCGATTTTAGCACATATTTCTGAGCTTTTAATGTTCATGTATTTTTCGAAAATAATATGAAATTTCTATAAAAATATTGATTTTTATAGATTTTTAATGGGATTTTTTAAAAAATGAAAATAATTAATAAATATTCAAAATGCTATAAAACTTGAATTTATTTCTTTTTTTGACGATTTAAAACTTTTCAAGGATTTTTGAAAACTATTTTTTTGATAAAATACACCTATGAGTAAGTTTCCCCAAAAAGAAAATCATAAAATTTTGCTTACTTTTCCCATAAATTTCAATTGCAGTAGAAATTCTATTTAAAAGTGTGAAAATCTAAGTATTTTAGCTGAAAAATGAGTTTTGCCAGAGAAGCACTCAAACCGCTCTAAAACGTCGAAATATGCAATAAAATGCGATTTTTCTGAGCTTTTTATTGTTTCATAAATTTTTCGAAAATAATATGAAATATTCTATAAAAATATTGATTTTTATAGATTTTTAATGTGATTTTTTAATAATATGTAAATAATTCATAAATATTAAAAAATGCTATAAAACGTTATTTTATTGCATTTTTTGACGATTCAAGGCATTTCAAGGATTTTCTGAAAAACTATTTTTTTAGATAAAATATACCTATGAGTAAGCTTCCTAAAAGAAAATCATAAAATTTTGCTTACTTTTCCCATAAATTTCAATTGCAGTAGAAATTCTATTTAAAAGTGTGAAAATGTAAGTATTTTAGCTAAAAATGAGTTTTGCCAGAAAAGCACTCAAACCGCTCTAAAACGTCAAATATGCATAAAATACGATTTTAGCACATTTTTCTGAGCTTTTAATATTTCATGTATTTTTCGAAAATAATATGAAATATTCTCTAAAAATATTGATTTTATAGATTTTTAATGGGATTTTTAAAAATATGTAAATAATTAATAAATATTCAAAAATGCTATAAAACTTGATTTTATTGCATTTTTGACGTTTTTTAAAAAAGAAAAATTTAAAGGAAAATTGTAAAATCATTTTCTGGTTTTAAATTTTTCCATGAAATTTAAAAAAGAAATTTTCATAAAATTTGTTATTTTATAAATTTAATTAGTAAAATTTTTTAAAATGTAAAACTTATTTTACTAAAAAGAGTTTTGCCAGAAAAGCATAAAACCCGTCAAAAACGTCAAATATGCAAAAAAAACAAGAAATTTTTCTGATTTTTTAATGTTTCATGTATTTTTGAAAATAATATGAAATATTTTTAAAAAAAATATTGATTTTTTTTTTAAAGGGTTTTTTTAAAATTAAAAAATTTTTTTTTTAAAAAAATTTTTTTGCTTTTTTTGAGTTTAAAATTTTCTTTTAAAAAACTATTTTTAGATAAAATACCTTATAAGCTTCCTAAAAAAAAATCATAAATTTTGCTTACTTTTCCCATAAAATTGCAGAAAATTCATTTAAAAGTGTGAAAATCAATATTTTAGCTGAAAATGAGTTTTCCCAGAAAAGCCCCAAACCCGTTTAAAAACTCAAAATGCAAAAAAATGGGAAATTTTTCTGAGCTTTTTAATGTTTCATGTTTTTTTGAAAAAAATTTGAAATATTCTATAAAAATATTGATTTTTAAGTTTTTAAAATGGATTTTTTAAAAATTGTAAAAAATTTTATAAATTTTAAAAAATGTTAAAAGTATTTTATTGCTTTTTTAATTCAAGATTTTAAAGGATTTTCTGAAAAACTTTTTTTTAGATAAAAATACCTTGAGAAGCTTCCTAAAAGAAAATAAAAAAAAATTTTCATTTTTCCCATAAATTTAATTCAGTAGAAATTCTTTTTAAAAGTGTAAAAAACAAAATATTTAGAAAAAAGATTTTGCCAGAAAACATAAAACGCTCTAAAACGTCGAAATATGAAAAAAATTTCCCTTTTTTCTGACTTTTAATGTTTCATGATTTTTAAAATAATATGAAATATTCTTAAAAATTTTGTTTTTTATAGATTTTAATATTTTAAAAAATGTAAATAATTTAAAATTTCAAAAAAAAAAACTTTTTTTATTGCATTTTTGACATTCAAGCATTTTCGGGTTTTTAAAAAACTTTTTTTTTAGATAAAAATAACCCATGAAAGTTTTAAAAAAAATCAAAAAATTTTGCTTACTTTCCCAAATTTTCAATTCAGTAAAAATTTCCCATTTAAAAGTGTAAAAATTAAGTATTTTAGAAAAAAATGAGTTTGCCAGAAAAGCACTAAAACGCTCTAAAACGTCGAAATATGCAATAAAATGTTTTAGCATTTTTCGGGTTTTTAATGTTTCATGTTTTTTTCAAAATAATATGAAAATTCAAAATATTGTTTTTTAAAAGTTTTTTAAGGGGTTTTTTTAAAAAATTGATTTTTTGACGATTTTTTAAAAAAACATTTTTTTAGAAAAAATATACCTTGATAAGTTTCCCTGAAAATCATAAAATTTCACTTTTCCCCATAAAAATTGCAGTAAAATTTCTTTTTAAAAAGGTAAAAAACTAATATTTTAGCTAAAATAGTTTTGCAGAAAAGCATAAAACCCGCTCTAAAACTCGAAATATCCCAAAAAACGATTTTTAGAGTTTTATGTTTCATAAATTTTTTAGAAAATAATATGAAATATTCTATAAAAATATTGATTTTTATAGTTTTTTAATGGAAATTTTTAAAAATATGTAAATAATTTATAAATATTCAAAAATGCTATAAAACGTTATTTTATTGCATTTTTTGACGATTCAAGGCATTTTCAAGGATTTTCTGAAAAACTATTTTTTTAGATAAAATATACCTGAGTAAGCTTCAAAAAGAAAATCATAAATTTGCTTACTTTTCCCATAAATTTCAATTGCAGTAGAAATTCTATTTCAAAGTGTGAAATGTAAGTATTTTAGCTAAAAAAATGAGATTTGCCAGAAAAGCACTCAAACCCGCTCTAAAACGTCAAATATGCAATAAAATACGATTTTGAAACATTTTTCTGAGCTTTTTAATGTTTCATGTATTTTTCGAAAATAATATGAAATATTCTATAAAAATATTGATTTTTATAGATTTTTAATGGGATTTTTTAAAATGGATTTTTTTGACGATTTTCTGAAAAACTATTTTTTTAGATAAAATATACCTGTGAGTAAGCTTCCTAAAAGAAAATCATAAATTTTGCTTACTTTCCCATAAATTTCAATTGTAGAAATTCTTTTTAAAAAGTTGAAAATCTAAGTATTTTAGCTAAAAAATGATTTTTGCCAGAAAAGCATAAACCGCTCTAAAACGCCCGAAATATGCAATAAAATGGCGATTTTTCTGAGCTTTGTCGAAATATGCATAAAATCGTTTTTCTGAGCTTTTAATGTTTCATGATTTTGAAAATAATATGAAATATTCTATAAAAATATTGATTTTATAGATTTTAATGAATTTAAAAATATGTAAATAATTTATAAATATTAAAAATGCTATAAACTTTTTTATTGCATTTTTGACGATTAAGGCATTTTCAAGATTTTCTGAAAACTATTTTTAGATAAATATACCTATAGTAAGCTTCTAAGAAAATCATAAAATTTGTACTTTTCCATAAATTTCAATTGCAGTAAAATTTATTTAAAGTGTGAAAATGTAAGTATTTTGTAAAAATGAGTTTTGCCAGAAAAGCACTCAAACCGCTCTAAAACGTCGAAATATGCAATAAAATACGATTTTAGCACATTTTTCTGAGCTTTTAATGTTTCATGTATTTTTCGAAAATAATATGAAATATTCTTAAAAATATTGATTTATAGATTTTTAATGGGATTTTTAAAAATATGTAAAAATTATAATATTAAAAATGCTATAAAACTTATTTTATTGCATTTTGACGATTAAGGCATTCAGTTTTCGAACTTTTTAGATAAAATATACTTAGTAAGCTTCTAAAGAAAATCATAAAATTTTGCTTACTTTTCCATAAATTTCAATTGCGTAGAAATTCTATTTAAAAGTGTGAAAATTAAGTATTTAGCTAAAAAGAGTTTTGCAGAAAACATCAAACCGCTCTAAACGTGAAATATGCAATAAAATCGATTTTTCTGAGCTTTTAATGTTTCATGATTTTGAAAATAATATAATATTCTATAAAAATATTGATTTTTATAGATTTTTAATGGATTTTTAAAAATATGTAAATAATTATAAATATTAAAATGCTATAAACTTATTTTATTGCATTTTTGACGATTAAGGCATTTTCAGGATTTTCTGAAAAACTATTTTTAGATAAAATATACCTTAGTAAGCTTCCTAAGAAAATCATAAAATTTTGCTTACTTTTCAATAAATTTCAATTGCAGTAAAATTCTATTTAAAAGTGTGAAAATTAAGTATTTTAGTAAAAATGAGTTTTGCCAGAAAAGCACTCAAACCGCTCTAAACGTGAAATATGCAATAAAATACGATTTTAGCACATTTTTCTGAGCTTTTAATGTTTCATGTATTTTCGAAAATAATATGAAATATTCTATAAAAATATTATTTTATAGTTTAATGATTTTTAAAATATGTAAATAATTAATAAATATTAAAATGCTATAAAACTTATTTTTTCATTTGACGATTAGATTTCAGGATTTTCTGAAAAACTTTTTTAGATAAAATATACCTATGATAAGCTTCCTAAAAGAAAATCATAAAATTTTGCTTACTTTTCCCATAAATTTCAATTGCAGTAGAAATTCTATTTAAAAGTGTGAAAATTAATATTTTAGCTAAAAATGAGTTTTGTCAGAAAAGCATCAAACCGCTCTAAACGTCGAAATATGCATAAAATCGATTTTCTGAGCTTTTAATGTTTCATGAATTTTTAGAAAATATGAAATATTCTATAAAAATATTGATTTTTATAGATTTTAATGGATTTTTAAAAATATGTAAATAATTTATAAATATTCAAAATGCTATAAACTTATTTTATTGCATTTTTGACGATTCAAGGCATTTTCAAGATTTTCTGAAAAACTATTTTTTAGATAAAATATACCTATGAGTAAGCTTCCTAAAAGAAAATCATAAAATTTTGCTTACTTTTCCATAAATTTCAATTGCAGTAAAATTCTATTTAAAGTGTGAAAATTAAGTATTTTAGCTAAAAATGAGTTTGCCAGAAAAGCACTCAAACCGCTCTAAACGTCGAAATATGCAATAAAATACGATTTTAGCACATTTTCTGAGCTTTTAATGTTTCATGTATTTTTCGAAAATAATATGAAATATTCTATAAAAATATTGATTTTTATAGATTTTTAATGGGATTTTTAAAAATATGTAAATAATTTATAAATATTCAAAAATGCTATAAAACTTGATTTTATTGCATTTTGACGATTAAGGCATTTTCAAGGATTTTCTGAAAAACTATTTTTAGATAAAATATACCTATGAGTAAGCTTCCTAAAAGAAAATCATAAAATTTTGCTTATTTTCCCATAAATTTCAATTCGTGAAATTCTATTTAAAGGTAAAATTAAGTATTTTATAAAATGAGTTTTGTCAGAAAATCAAACCTCTAAACGTCGAAATACCATAAATGATTTTTGAGCTTTAATGTTTCATGATTTTGAAAATAATATAAATATTCTATAAAAATATTGTTTTATAGATTTTAATGGAAATTTTAAAATATAAATAATTATAAATATTAAAATGCTATAAAACTTATTTTATGCATTTTTACGATTAAGCATTTTCAGGATTTTCTGAAAAACTATTTTTAGATAAAATATACCTATGAGTAAGCTTCTAAAAGAAAATCATAAAATTTGCTTACTTTTCCATAATTCAATTGCAGTAGAAATTCTATTTAAATGTGAAAATCTAAGTATTTTAGCTAAAATGAGTTTTGCAGAAAAGCATCAAACCGCTCTAAACGTCAAATATGCAATAAATGCGATTTTCTGAGCTTTTAATGTTTCATGAATTTTTGAAAATAATATGAAATATTCTATAAAAATATTATTTTATAGATTTTTAATGGGATTTTTAAAAATATGTAAATAATTATAAATATTCAAAAATGCTATAAAACGATTTTATTGCATTTTTGACGATTCAAGGCATTTTCAGGTTTTCTGAAAACTATTTTTAGATAAATATACCTATGAGTAAGCTTCCTAAAAGAAAATCATAAAATTTTGCTTACTTTTCCATAAATTTCAATTGCAGTAGAAATTCTATTTAAAAGTGTGAAAATGTAAGTATTTTAGCTAAAAATGAGTTTGCCAGAAAAGCCTCAAACCGCTCTAAAACGTCGAAATATGCAATAAAATTGCATTTTCTGAGCTTTAATGTTTCTGTTTTTCGAAAATAATATGAAATATTCTATAAAATATTGATTTTATAGATTTTAATGGGATTTTTAAAAATGTAAATAATTATAATATTCAAAATGCTATAAAACTTGATTTTATTGCATTTTTGATTCAAGCATTTTCAAGATTTTCTGAAAACTATTTTTAGATAAAATATACCTATGATAAGCTTCCTAAAGAAAATCATAAAATTTTGCTTACTTTTCCCATAAATTTCAATTGCAGTAAATTCTATTTAAAGGTGAAAATTAAGTATTTTAGCTAAAAATGAGTTTTGCAGAAAAGCATCAAACCGCTCTAAAACGTCGAAATATGCAATAAAAAGTTTTAGCATTTTCTGAGCTTTTAATGTTTCATGATTTTCGAAATAATATGAAATATTCTATAAAAATATTGATTTTTATAGATTTTTAATGGATTTTTAAAAATATGTAAATAATTTATAAATATTAAAAATGCTATAAAACTTATTTTATTGCATTTTTGACGTTAAGGCATTTTCAAGATTTTCTGAAAACTATTTTTAGATAAAATATACCTATGAGTAAGCTTCCTAAAGAAAATCATAAATTTTGCTTACTTTTCCCATAAATTTCAATTGCAGTAAATTCTATTTAAAAGTGGAAAATTAAGTATTTTAGCTAAAAATGAGTTTTGCAGAAAAGCATCAAACCGCTCTAAAACGTCGAAATATGCAATAAATAGTTTTAGCATTTTCTGAGCTTTTTAATGTTTCATGTATTTTCGAAAATAATATGAAATATTCTATAAAAATATTGATTTTATAGATTTTTAATGGATTTTAAAAATGTAAATAATTATAAATATTCAAAATGCTATAAAACTTATTTTATTGCATTTTTGACGATTCAAGGCATTTTCAAGGATTTTCTGAAAAACTATTTTTAGATAAAATATACCTATGAGTAAGCTTCCTAAAAGAAAATCATAAAATTTTGCTTACTTTTCCCATAAATTTCAATTGCAGTAAATTCTATTTAAAGTGTGAAAATTAAGTATTTTAGCTAAAAATGAGTTTTGCCAGAAAAGCACTCAAACCGCTCTAAAACGTCGAAATATGCAATAAAAACGATTTTAGCACATTTTTCTGAGCTTTTAATGTTTCATGTATTTTCGAAAATAATAAAATATTCTATAAAAATATTGATTTTTATAGATTTTTAATGGATTTTTAAAATATGTAAATAATTTATAAATATTAAAAATGCTATAAAACTTATTTTATTGCATTTTTGACGATTCAAGGCATTTTCAAGGATTTTCTGAAAAACTATTTTTAGATAAAATATACCTATGAGTAAGCTTCCTAAAGAAAATCATAAAATTTGCTTACTTTTCCATAATTTAATTGCAGTAGAATTCTATTTAAAAGTGTGAAAACTAAGTATTTTAGCTAAAAATGAGTTTTGCCAGAAAAGCACTCAAACGTCTAAAACGTCGAAATATGCAATAAAATCGATTAATTTTCTAGCTTTTAATGTTTCATGATTTTTGAAAATAATATGAAATATTCTATAAAAATTTGATTTTATAGATTTTTAATGATTTTTAAAAATATTAAATAATTAATAAATATTCAAAATGCTATAAAACGATTTTATTGCATTTTTGACGATTTAAGGCATTTTCAAGGATTTTCTGAAAACTTTTTAGATAAAATATACCTGGTAGCTTCCAAAGAAAATCTAAAATTTTCTACTTTTCCATAATTTCAATTGCAGTAGAAATTCTATTTAAAGTGAAAATTAAGTATTTTAGCTAAAATGAGTTTTGCCAGAAAAGCACTCAAACCGCTCTAAAACGTCGAAATATGCAATAAAATACGATTTTAGCACATTTTTCTGAGCTTTTTAATGTTTCATGTATTTTTCGAAAATAATAGGAAATATTCTATAAAAATATTGATTTTTATAGATTTTAATAGGAATTTTAAAAATATGTAAATAATTTATAAATATTAAAAAATGTATAAAACTTGATTTTATTGCATTTTTACGATTAAGGCATTTTCAAGGATTTTCTGAAAAACTATTTTTTTAGTAAAATATACCTGTGAGTAACTTCAAAAGAAAATCATAAAATTTTGCTTACTTTTCCCATAAATTTCAATTGCGTAGAAATTCTATTTAAAAGTGTGAAAATTAAGTATTTTAGCTAAAAATTAGTTTGCCAGAAAAGCACTCAAACCGCTCTAAAAACTCGAAATATGCAATAAAATACGATTTAGCTTTTCTGAGCTTTTAATGTTTCATGTATTTTCAAAATAATATGAAATATTCTATAAAAATATTGATTTTTATAGATTTTTAATGGGATTTTTAAAAATATGTAAATAATTTATAAATATTCAAAAATGCTATAAAACGTATTTTATTGCATTTTGACGATTTAAGCATTTTCAAGGATTTTCTGAAAACTATTTTTAGATAAAATATACCTTGAGTAAGCTCCTAAAAGAAAATCATAAAATTTTGCTTACTTTTCCCATAAATTTCAATTGCAGTAGAAATTCTATTTAAAAGTGTGAAAATTAAGTATTTTAGCTAAAAATGAGTTTTGCTCAGAAAAGCACTCAAACGCTCTAAAACGTCGAAATATGCAATAAAATACGATTTTAGCACTTTTTCTGAGCTTTTTAATGTTTCATGTATTTTTCGAAAATAATATGAAATATTCTATAAAATATTGATTTTTATAGATTTTTAATGATTTAAAATATGTAAATAATTTATAAATATTAAAATGCTATAAACGTATTTTATTGCATTTTTGACGATTAAGGCATTTTCAGGATTTTCTGAAAAACTATTTTTAGATAAAATATACCTATGAGTAAGCTTCCAAGAAAATCATAAAATTTTGCTTACTTTTCCCATAAATTTCAATTGATAGAAATTCTATTTAAAAGTGTGAAAATCTAAGTATTTTAGCTAAAATGAGTTTTGCAGAAAAGCATCAAACCGCTCTAAACGTCGAAATATGCAATAAAATGTGATTTCTGAGCTTTTAATGTTTCATGATTTTAAAATAATATGAAATATTCTATAAAAATATTATTTTTATAGATTTTAATGGATTTTAAAAATATTAAATAATTTATAAATATTAAAATGCTATAAAACGTATTTTATTGCATTTTTGACGATTCAAGCATTTTCAAGGATTTTCTGAAAACTATTTTTTTAGATAAAATATACCTTAGTACTTCCTAAAAGAAAATCATAAAATTTGCTTACTTTTCCCATAAATTTCAATTGCAGTAGAAATTCTATTTAAAGTGTGAAAATTAAGTATTTTAGCTAAAAATGAGTTTTGCAGAAAAGCATCAAACCGCTCTAAAACGTCGAAATATGCAATAAAATACGTTTGCACATTTTTCTGACTTTTAATGTTTCATGATTTTCAAAATAATAGAAATATTCTATAAAAATATTGATTTTTATAGATTTTAATGGGATTTTTAAAAATATGTAAATAATTTATAAATATTAAAATGCTATAAAACTTATTTTATTGCATTTTTTGACGATTTAAGGCATTTTCAAGATTTTCTGAAAACTATTTTAGATAAAATATACCTTGAGTAACTTCCAAAGAAAATCATAAAATTTGCTTACTTTTCCCATAAATTTCAATTGCAGTAGAAATTCTATTTAAAAGTGTGAAAATTAAGTATTTAGCTAAAAATGAGTTTGCCAGAAAAGCACTCAAACCGCTCTAAAACGTCGAAATATGCAATAAATACGATTTTAGCACATTTCTGAGCTTTTAATGTTTCATGTATTTTCAAATAATATGAAATATTCTATAAAAATATTGATTTTTATAGATTTTTAATGGGATTTTTAAAAATATGTAAATAATTTATAAATATTAAAAATGCTATAAAACTTATTTTATGCATTTTTGACGATTAAGGCATTTTCAGATTTTCTGAAAACTATTTTTAGATAAAATATACCTATGAGTAAGCTTCCTAAAGAAAATCATAAAATTTTGCTTACTTTTCCCATAAATTTCAATTGCAGTAGAAATTCTATTTAAAAGGTGAAAATTAAGTATTTTAGCTAAAATGAGTTTTGCCAGAAAAGCACTCAAACCGCTCTAAAACGTCGAAATATGCAATAAAATACGTTTATTTTTCTGAGCTTTTTAATGTTTCATGATTTTCGAAAATAATATGAAATATTCTATAAAAATATTGATTTTTATAGATTTTTAATGGGATTTTTAAAAATATGTAAATAATTTATAAATATTCAAAATGCTATAAACTTATTTTATTGCATTTTTGACGATTAAGCATTTTCAAGGATTTTCTGAAAAACTATTTTTATAAAATATACCTTAGTAACTTCAAAAGAAAATCATAAAATTTTGCTTACTTTTCCCATAAATTTCAATTGCAGTAAAATTCTATTTAAAGTGTGAAAATTAAGTATTTTAGCTAAAAATAGTTTTCCAGAAAAGCATCAAACCGCTCTAAACGTCGAAATATGCAATAAAATACGATTTTACACATTTTCTGAGCTTTTAATGTTTCATGTATTTTTCAAAATAATATGAAATATTCTATAAAAATATTGATTTTTATAGATTTTTAATGGATTTTTAAAAATATGTAAATAATTATAAATATTAAAAAGCTATAAAACGTTATTTTATTGCATTTTTGACGATTAAGGCATTTCAGGATTTTCTGAAAAACTATTTTTTTTAGATAAAATATACCTAATACCTATAAGTAAGCTTCCTAAAAGAAAATCATAAAATTTTGCTTACTTTTCCAATAAATTTCAATTGCAGTAGAAATTCTATTTAAAAGTGTGAAAACCTAAGTATTTTAGCTGAAAAATGAGTTTTGCCAGAAAAGCACTCAAACTGCTCTAAAACGTCGAAATATGCAATAAAATACGATTTTAGCACGTTTTTCGGGGTCTTTTTAATGTTTCATGAATTTTTAGAAAATAATATGAAATATTCTATAAAAATATTGATTTTTAATGGAAATTTTTAAAAATATGTAAATAATTTATAAATATTCAAAAATGCTATAAAACGTTATTTTATTGCATTTTTTGACGATTCAAGGCATTTTCAAGGATTTTCTGAAAAACTATTTTTTTAGATAAAATATACCTATGAGTAAGCTTCCTAAAAGAAAATCATAAAATTTTGCTTACTTTTCCCATAAATTTCAATTGCAGTAGAAATTCTATTTCAGAGTGTGAAAATGTAAGTATTTTAGCTAAAAAATGAGTTTTGCCAGAAAAGCACTCAAACCGCTCCAAAACGTCGAAATATGCAATAAAATACGATTTTAGCACATTTTTCTGAGCTTTTATTGTTTCATGTATTTTCGAAAATATATGAAATATTCTATAAAAATATTGATTTTATAGATTTTTAATGGATTTTTAAAAATATGTAAATAATTAATAAATATTCAAAAATGCTATAAAACTTGATTTTATTGCATTTTTTGACGATTTAAGGCATTTTCAAGGATTTTCTGAAAACTATTTTTTAGATAAATATACCTTGAGTAAGCTCCTAAAGAAAATCATAAAATTTTGCTTACTTTTCCCATAAATTTCAATTGCAGTTGAAATTCTATTTAAAAGTGTGAAAATCTAAGTATTTTAGCTAAAAATGAGTTTTGCCAGAAAGCACTCAAACGTTAAACGTCTTTTTCGATTCACATTTTCAGGATTTTTGAAAACTATTTTTAGATAAAATATACCTATGAGTAAGCTTCCTAAAGAAAATCATAAATTTGCTTACTTTTCCATAAATTTCAATTGCAGTAGAAATTTTTTAAAAGTGTGAAAATCTAAGTATTTAGCTAAAATGAGTTTTCCAGAAAGCACTCAAACCGCTCTAAAACGTCGAAATATGCAATAAAATTATCGGTTTTAGCGAAAATAATATGAAATATTCATAAAAATATTGATTTTTATAGATTTTAATGGGATTTTTAAATATGTAAATAATTAATAATATTAAAAATGTTAAAACTTATTTATTGCATTTTTGACGATTAGGCATTTTCAGGATTTTCTGAAAACTATTTTTTAGATAAATATACCATAGTAAGCTTCCTAAAAGAAAATCATAAAATTTTGCTTACTTTTCCCATAAATTTCAATTGCTAGAAATTTATTTAAAAGTGTGAAACTAAGTATTTAGCTAAAAATGAGTTTTGCCAGAAAAGCACTCAAACCGCTCTAAACGTCGAAATATGCAATAAAATACGATTTTAACATTTTCTGAGCTTTTAATGTTTCATGATTTTTCGAAAATAATATGAAATATTCTATAAAAATATTGATTTATTTTTAATGGATTTTTAAAATATGTAAATAATTTTAAATTTTAGATTTTTAATGGGATTTTTAAAATATGTAAATAATTATAATATTCAAAAATGCTATAAAACTTGATTTTATTGCATTTTGACGATTTAAGCATTTTCAAGGATTTTCTGAAAAACTATTTTTTTAGATAAAATATACCTATGAGTAAGCTTCCTAAAAGAAAATCATAAAATTTTGCTTACTTTTCCCATAAATTTCAATTGCAGTAGAAATTTATTTAAAAGTGTGAAAATCTAAGTATTTTAGCTAAAATGAGTTTTGCAGAAAAGCACTCAAACCGCTCTAAAACGTCGAAATATGCATTACATTAGTTGAAAATTTATAAAATAAAAGAAATCTAATTTTCTTCATACAGAGAATTTAGGAAATAGATTAGAAAGTTCGAAAGCACAAACGCTAACGTCAATAAAAATATTACTTTCGGCTTTCAAAATGAAATTAAAAATTATTTATTAATTTAATATGTAAAATAATTAATGTAATCATTTATATTAAAACATATAAGATCTTCCAAGAAAATCATAATGTCTTCATAACAAAATTTAAGAATTAATTATAAATAGTTAAAGATAAACCGTAATGAATATCTAATGTTTAGAATATAATTTATAAATATTGATTTAATTTAAAATAATATTAATATTAATTAAATATTTTATTCATTTTGATAGATCGATTTTCTGAACTATTTATAATTAGAAAATCATAATTTTATTCATACAATTGAAATATTGTGTGAACATTTTAAATGTTAGAAACACGCTTAACTCAATATGAAATGATTGTTTCTTAATGTTTCATATTTAAATATGAAATTTTAAAATGATTTATAAATTTAAATATAAATAATTTAAAGTAAATTTTTATTTACATAAATATCATTAACTCAAGAAATCAAATTGCTTTTCCAAATCAGAGTTATTTAGGAAATATTTTCAAATATTGCGAAAGACTAAACTAACGTCAATTATAATTCAGATTCAGATTTCTGAAATTTTAGATAATATACTAAAATCAAGAAAATCTAATTTTTTTCAATACAGAATTTATAAGAATAGTATTTGTAAATGATTAAAACAAACCAATGAAATGATAAAAATTACTTTTCTAAATTTCAATGTTAGAAATTCTATTTAGTGAAAATTAAGTATTTTAGCTAAAAATAGTTTTGATTAAGAAGTCAAACTTTAAAATCAAATATGAATAAAATACGATTTTAGCACATTTTTCTGAGCTTTTTAATGTTTCATGTATTTTTCGAAAATAATATGAAATATTCTATAAAAATATTGATTTTTATAGATTTTTAATACGATTTTTTAAAAATATGTAAATAATTTATAAATATTCAAAAATGCTATAAAACTTGATTTTATTGCATTTTTTGACGATTTAAGGCATTTTCAAGGATTTTCTGAAAAACTATTTTTTTAGATAAAATATACCTGTGAGTAAGCTTCCTAAAAGAAAATCATAAAATTTTGCTTACTTTTCCCATAAATTTCAATTGCAGTAGAAATTCTATTTAAAAGTGTGAAAATCTAAGTATTTTAGCTAAAAAATGAGTTTTGCCAGAAAAGCACTCAAACCGCTCTAAACGTCGAAATATGCAATAAAATACGATTTTAGCACTTTTTTCTGAGCTTTTTAATGTTTCATGTATTTTCGAAAATAATATGAAATATTCTATAAAAATATTGATTTTTATAGATTTTTAATGGATTTTTAAAAATATGTAAATAATTAATAAATATTCAAAAATGCTATAAAACGATTTTATTGCATTTTTGACGATTCAATGGCATTTTCAGGATTTTCTGAAAAACTATTTTTTAGATAAAATATACCTATGAGTAAGCTTCCTAAAAGAAAATCATAAAATTTTGCTTACTTTTCCCATAAATTTCAATTGCAGTAGAAATTATATTTAAAAGTGTGAAAATCTAAGTATTTTAGCTAAAAAATGAGTTTTGTCAGAAAAGCATCAAACCGCTCTAAAACGTCGAAATATGCCATAAAATGCGATTTTTCTGAGCTTTTTAATGTTTCATGTATTTTTCGAAAATAATATGAAATATTCTATAAAAATATTGATTTTATAGATTTTTAATGGGATTTTTTAAAAATATGTAAATAATTTATAAATATTCAAAAATGCTATAAAACTTGATTTTATTGCATTTTTTGACGATTTAAGACATTTTCAAGGATTTTGTGAAAAACTATTTTTTTAGATAAAATATACCTATGAGTAAGCTTCCTAAAAGAAAATCATAAAATTTTGCTTACTTTTCCCATAATTTCAATTGCAGTAGAAATTCTATTTAAAAGTGTGAAAATCTAAGTATTTTAGCTAAAAAATGAGTTTTGTCAGAAAAGCATCAAACCGCTCAAAAACGTCGAAATATGCAATAAAATACGATTTTAGCACATTTTTCTGAGCTTTTTAATGTTTCATGTATTTTTCGAAAATAATATGAAATATTCTATAAAAATATTGATTTTTATAGATTTTTAATGGGATTTTTAAAAATATGTAAATAATTTATAAATATTCAAAAATGCTATAAAACTATATTTTATTGCATTTTTTGACGATTCAAGGCATTTTCAAGGATTTTCTGGAAAACTATTTTTTAGATAAAATATACCTATGAGTAAGCTTCCTAAAAGAAAATCATAAAATTTTGCTTACTTTTCCCATAAATTTCAATTGCAGTAGAAATTCTATTTAAAAGTGTGAAAATCTAAGTATTTTAGCTAAAAAATGAGTTTTGTCAGAAAAACACTCAAACCGCTTTAAAACGTCGAAATATCAATAAATAGATTTTAGCACATTTTTCTGAGCTTTTAATGTTTCATGTTTTTTTCGAAAATAATATGAAATATTCTAAAATATTGATTTTTATAGATTTTTAATGGGATTTTTAAAAATATGTAAATAATTTTAAATATTCAAAAATGCTATAAAACTTATTTTTTTTGCATTTTTGACGATTTAAGCATTTTCAAGGATTTTCTGAAAACTATTTTTTAGATAAAATATACCTATGAGTAAGCTTCCTAAAAGAAAATCATAAAATTTTGCTTACTTTTCCCATAAATTTCAATTGCAGTAAAATTCTATATAAAAATTTAAAAATCTAAGTATTTTAGCTAAAAATGAGTTTTGTCAGAAAAGCACTCAAACCGCTCTAAAACGTCGAAATATGCAATAAAATACCATTTTAGCACATTTTTCTGAGCTTTTTAATGTTTCATGTATTTTTCGAAAATAATATGAAATATCCTATAAAATTTATTTTATAGATTTTTAATGGGATTTTTAAAAATATGTAAATAATTAATAAATATTAAAAATGCTATAAAACTTATTTTATTGCATTTTTGACGATTTAAGGCATTTTCAAGGATTTTCTGAACAACTATTTTTTTAGATAAAATACACCTATGAGTAATGCTTCCTAAAAGAAAATCATAAAATTTTGCTTACTTTTCCCATAAATTTCAATTGCAGTAGAAATTTTTTAAAAGTGTGATAATCTAAGTATTTTAGCTAAAAATGAGTTTTGCCAGAAAAGCACTCAAACCGCTCTAAAACGTCGAAATATGCAATAAAATACGATTTTAGCACATTTTCTAGCTTTTTAATGTTTCATGTATTTTTCGAAAATAATATGAAATATTCTATAAAATATTGATTTTTATAGATTTTTAATGGGATTTTTAAAATATGTAAATAATTTATAAATATTAAAAATGCTATAAAACGTTATTTTATTGCATTTTTGACGATTATAGCATTTTCAAGGATTTTCTGAAAAACTATTTTTAGATAAAATAACCTATGAGTAGCTTCCTAAAAGAAAATCATAAAATTTTGCTTACTTTTCCCATAAATTTCAATTGCAGTAGAAATTCTTTTAAAAGTGTGATAATCTAAGTATTTTAGCTAAAAATGAGTTTGCCAGAAAAGCACTCAAACCGCTCTAAAACGTCGAAATATGCAATAAATACATTTTAGCACATTTTTCTGAGCTTTTTAATGTTTCATGTATTTTTCGAAAATAATATGAAATATTCTATAAATATATTGATTTTATAGATTTTTAATGGATTTTTAAAAATATGTAAATAATTTATAAATATTAAAAATGCTATAAAACTTATTTTATTGCATTTTTGACGATTTAAGGCATTTTCAAGGATTTTCTGAAAATATTTTTTAGATAAAATATACCTATGAGTAATCTTCCTAAAAGAAAATCATAAAATTTTGCTTACTTTTCCCATAAATTTCAATTGCAGTAGAAATTATTTTTTAAAAGTGTGATAATCTAAGTATTTTAGCTAAAAAATGAGTTTTGCCAGAAAAGCACTCAAACTGCTCTAAAACGTCGAAATATGCAATAAAATGCCATTTTAGCACAATTTTCTGAGCTTTTTAATGTTTCATGTATTTTTGGAAAATAATATGAAATATTCTAAATTAATATTGATTTTTATAGATTTTAATTAAATTTTTTTTTAAATAGTTAAATAATTTATAAATATTAAAAAATGCTATAAAACGTTATTTTATTGCATTTTTTGACGATTCAAGGAATTTTCAGGGATTTTCTGAAAAACTATTTTTTTTTTATATAAAATATACCTATAAATAAGCTTCCTAAAGGAAAATCATAAAATTTTGCTTACTTTTCCCATAAATTTCAATTGCAGTAGAAATTATTATTAAAAGTGTGTTAATATAAATTGTGAGGGAAAAGTTTTTTTTTTTTTTTACATTTTATTGGTTTTAAACAGAATTACAAAAATATCCATAAATAACTGTGACCGCAATCACTAATGCATATAATTACAAAATCAATACAAAACATACAGATAATCAATCTCCAGTAAAACAATTAAATAACAATCACTATGTGCATACAATTATATGCACCAATTACATTTAACCATAATCATTATCCAACAACCTACTTATGACCCTATTACATCAGGATGGATGTACAATATATAAAACAGATAGCGTAAATCACCACTGTATCCTGTCCCGTGTACCACATATCTTTCACTCCAATATGATAGAGCTCCAAGCCATTACCACTCCACATCACTGGTACAGTAATTCGTACACCAAACAATGTACATTTCTCACAAATTACTATAGTATTCC
>WNWK01033344.1:0-21229 GCA_009830355.1 Cherax destructor | reverse complement strand
GGTTGTGATGGCTGCTGATGGTTGTGATGGCTGCATGATGGTTGTGATGGCTGCATGATGGTTGTGATGGCTGCATGATGGCTGTGATGGCTGCATGATGGTTGTGATGGCTGCATGATGGTTGTGATGGCTGCATGATGGCTGTGATGGCTGCATGATGGCTGTGATGGCTGCATGATGGTTGTGATGGCTGCATGATGGTTGTGATGGCTGCATGATGGTTGTGATGGCTGCATGATGGTTGTGATGGCTGCATGATGGCTGTGATGGCTGCATGATGGCTGTGATGGTTGCATGATGGTTGTGATGGCTGCATGATGGTTGTGATGGCTGCATGATGGTTGTGATGGCTGCATGATGGTTGTGATGGCTGCATGATGGCTGTGATGGCTGCATGATGGTTGTGATGGCTGCATGATGGTTGTGATGGCTGCATGATGGTTGTGATGGCTGCATGATGGTTGTGATGGCTGCATGATGGCTGTGATGGCTGCATGATGGTTGTGATGGCTGCATGATGGTTGTGATGGCTGCATGATGGTTGTGATGGCTGCATGATGGTTGTGATGGCTGCATGATGGTTGTGATGGCTGCATGATGGTTGTGATGGCTGCATGATGGTTGTGATGGCTGCATGATGGTTGTGATGGCTGCATGATGGTTGTGATGGCTGCATGATGGTTGTGATGGCTGCATGATGGTTGTGATGGCTGCATGATGGCTGTGATGGCTGCATGATGGCTGTGATGGCTGCATGATGGTTGTGATGGCTGCATGATGGTTGTGAGGCTGCATTGGGTATGGCTGCTGATGGCTGTAGGCTGCTGATGGTGTGATGGCTGCATGATGGTTGTGATGGCTGCATGATAGTTGTGATGGCTGCATGATGGTTGTGATGGCTGCATGATGGTTGTGATGGCTGCATGATGGTTGTGATGGCTGCGTGATGGGTGTGATGGCTGCATGATAGTTGTGATGGCTGCATGATGGTGTGAGGCTGTGATGGTTGATGGCTGCATGATGGTTGTGATGGCTGCGTGATGGCTGTGATGGCTGCATGATGGTGATGGTGCTGATGGCTGATGCCATGATGGCTGTGATATGGGCTGCATGATGGTTGTGATGGCTGCGTGATGGCTGTGATGGCTGCATGATGGTTGTGATGGCTGCGTGATGGCTGTGATGGCTGCATGATGGCTGTGATGGCTGCATGATGGTTGTGATGGCTGCATGATGGTTGTGATGGCTGCGTGATGGCTGTGATGGCTGCATGATGGCTGTGATGGCTGCATGATGGTTGTGATGGCTGATGATGGCTGTGATTGCTGCATGATGGTTGTGATGGCTGCATGATGGTTTTGATGGCTGCATGATGGTTGTGATGGCTGCGTGATGGCTGTGATGGCTGCATGATGGTTGTGATGGCTGCATGATGGCTGTGATGGCTACATGATGGCTGTGATGGCTGCATGATGGTTGTGATGGCTGCATGATGGCTGTGATGACTGCATAATGGCTGTGATGGCTGCATGATGGTTGTGATGGCTGCATGATGGTTGTGATGGCTGCGTGATGGCTGTGATGGCTGCATGATGGCTGTGATGGCTGCATGATGGTTGTGATGGCTGATGATGGCTGTGATTGCTGCATGATGGTTGTGATGGCTGCATGATGGTTGTGATGGCTGCGTGATGGCTGTGATGGCTGCATGATGGTTGTGATGGCTGCATTATGGTTGTGATGGCTGTGTGATGGCTGCATGATGGCTACTGCATAGCTGGTCCGGCTTCAGGTGGCAAAGGACCAGCTGTTGATGTGTTAGTTAAGGTTTGTCAGGAAGGAGGAGGTGTTGATTCACCGGGAATGCTCCCGGCCCGGGTCTTTACCAGATGGCGACCCGGCTCTGGCTCCCTGGCGTGGGAGTAGCAGAGACCGAAGTCTCCCATGGGAGGGGGTACCCCTCAACGGTGGGACCAACTGGTCTCAGGCCTAGCCACATTCGCCCACAAGCAAGTAGGTAGATAGTTGCTAGGCCTCTCTGGTCTGCCACCTTCCCCGCCCCAAGGAGGCTGACGGGAAGGGCAGGCTTGCGAGCCACAGATGGTAGCAAGCTCCAGCCTTGGCACCTACCCTGCCCTAGAAGGGCTGGGCATGGTGATCGACCGAAGGTTTGTCAACAGGACAAGTGTCAGGTTTGGTTTGATGTCGTCTACGTAATCAATTTACAAAATATGTATACAAAATTTATATACAAATACTTTAATACAAAATGTTAAAGTAATTTCTAATATAATCTTATATTTTTACATTAACCTTAGCCTGCATCGGGACCAAGAGCTATATTTAGGACTGAGATCCGGGTCAAATTTAAAAAGTCTTAAAAATTATATTAGTCATAAAGAGGTTATTTTTTTATTTAGGGTAAAGAAAATGTCAGTAGCAGCGGTAACTACTTTTTTTTAAGAGTTGGTAAAAAAGAATATATTTTCTGGACAAGAAGAAGATACTATTTATAATATTAATGTCAGAGGTTATTATTATCTTATTATTATTCCTTCTACTACTACTACTACTACGACTACTATTCCCTACTAGTAGATAGTCAACTAGTCGTGGTTCTTACAATCAAGATATTGTCTATTTTTCTCTCTCTCACCACGAACGAGTGGTATTGAATCAATAACAACACTGCGACTAGCCGAGGATTCGAACCCATGTAGTTTTGGCCCTGCCTCTTGGTGAGCGAAAATCACATGACGCCTTAACCCACTGAACCACACAATCCTACAAGAACCAAGCACACAGCCAAGCTAGGTGTGTTACCCTTGGTCCGAGGACATAGGGTGGTGTGGGTCTCTTTAAGCTAATTTCATTATTATCCAAGTTTGGTGTACGTTTCCACTCATATAGAGATAGACAGTATAATAACCTATGTGACATGTCAAGATATCTTATTAGTGAAGGTATGATACCACTTATACTAAGCAAATTTCCTAAATTTGCTTGTAACAGATAAGTAAACTGTAGATATAAATCCAAATTAATTTCCATGAACGTGCCTATCTGTGTTCATGATAATGCAAGCACAGATGGGCATGTTTGTGGAGCAACTTGCAATGTGAACAGACTGACTGATGTTGTAGTGGCCAGGCTTAGGCTTGGCTACAAGTACTGACTGATGTTGTAGTGGCCAGGCTTAGGCTTGGCTACAAGTACTGACTGATGTTGTAGTGGCCAGGCTTAGGCTTGGCTACAAGTACTGACTGATGTTGTAGTGGTCAGGCTTAGGCTTGGCTACAAGTACTTCTGACAGTTTGGGAGACACAGATGATGATCAAACTAAATGCAAATTATGTGATCAGGCATATGGTCACTGTCTTGAACACTATGTGCTGAATTGTCCACTTATTGAGGAATATAGAGATAGACAATATAATAACCTATGTGACATGTCAAGATATCTTATTCATGAAATAAGATGCCAGTTGTACTAAGCAGATTTCCTAAATTTGCTTGTAACAGATAATTGAAATGTAGATATAAACCCAAATGTACAATTGTTAACCCCTTTGGGGCCTAGTGCCTAGGCCTTTTGTGTATCCATATGCTCTTGCGCTACCGTCCACAGGATGGATATGGGGTGCACAATAAACTAGCCACTTCGGTGGCAAAATCTAAATCTAATCTTCCACCCCTCCCAGGATTGAACCCGGGTGCTTCCCTTGTGATCCCCGAGGCACCACCTACCTGAACCAGTCACGGTGACCAGCAAAACCGGTTGACAGAGGCGAGTAATTTACTCCATCACACAAAAAGACCCAGACTGACCACCTCCATGAGTGACCAAGCTGCACTCTTAATCTCAAACCTGTGCAATGAACCTTTAGAGAGAGATGAAACCTGTTCTAGACTGGGTTTTAAACTCGCTCTCAACCATTCAACCGGTTTCCCTTCCATTCTTCCAGTATTTGTCATTTTCCATCATATAGGTTCGGTAACTACCACAAATACAACAATCCAGCACTGTTGTGGTTACTATTACCACAATCTAACAACCAGATACTTCAATCTAACACCCACCTACATCAGTCTAACACCCAGCTACCACAATCTAACACCCAGCCACCACAATCTAACACCCAGCCACCACAATCTAACACCCAGCCACCACAATACAGCACCCAGCCACCACAATCTAACACCCAGCCACCACAATCTAACACCCAGCCACCACAATCTAACACCCAGCCACCACAATCTAACACCCAGCCACCACAATCTAACACCCAGCCACCACAATCCAGCACCCAGCCACCACAATCTAACACCCAGCCACCACAATCTAACACCCAGCCACCACAATCCAGCACCCAGCCACCACAATCTAACACCCAGCCACCACAATCCAGCACCCAGCCACCACAATCTAACACCCAACCACCACAATCCAGCACCCAGCCACCACAATCTAACACCATCCTACCACAATCTAACACCCGGCTACCACAATTTAACACCCGGATACCACAATCTAACACCATCCTACCACAATCTAACACCCAGCCACCACAATCTAACACCCAGCCACCACAATCCAACACCCAGCCACCACAATCTAACACCCACCTACATCAGTCTAACACCCAGCCACCACAATCTAACACCCAGCCACCACAATCCAGCACCCAGCCACCACAATCTAACACCCAGCCACCACAATCTAACACCATCCTACCACAATCAAACACCGGGCTACCACAATTTAACACCCGGATACCACAATCTAACACCATCCTACCACAATCTAACACCCACCTACCACAATCCAGCACCCAGCCACCTCAATCTAACACCCAGCCACCACAATCTAACACCCAGCCACCACAATCTAACACCCAACCACCACAATCTAACACCCAGCCACCACAATCTAACACCCAGCCACCACAATCTAACACCCAGCTACCACAACCTAACACCCAGCCACCACAATCTAACACCCAGCTACCACAATCTAACACCCAGCTACCTGAAAAATGACAGGATGGATAATGAGAACCTTCAAAACCAGGGATGCCAAGCCCATGTTGACACTTTACAGATCGCTTGTTCTATCTAGGCTGGAATATTGCTGCACACTAACTGCACCTTTCAAGGCGGGTGAAATTGCTGACCTTGAAAATGTGCAGAGAACCTTCACTGCACGCATAAGTGCGATAAACCACCTCAACTACTGGGAACGCTTGAAGTTCCTAAACCTGTACTCTCTAGAACGCAGGCGGGAGAGATACATTGTTATATACACATGGAAAATTCTCGAGGGCTTAGTACCAAACTTGCACACAAAAATCACTCCCTACGAAAGCAAAAGACTCGGCAGGCGATGTAACATCCCCCAATGAAGAGCAGGGGTGCCACTAGCACGTTGAGGGACAACACAATAAGTGTCAGGGGCCCAAGATTGTTCAACTGCCTCCCAGCATACATCAGGGGGATTACCAACTAACCCCTGGCTGTCTTCAAGCAGGCACTGGACAGGCACCTAAAGTCGGTACCTGATCAGCCAGGCTGTGGTTCGTACGTTGGACTGCGTGCGGCCAGCAGTAACAGCCTGATTGATCAGGCTCTGGTCCAACATGAGGCCTGGTCACAGACCGGGCCGCGGGGGCGTTGGCCCCTGGAATTCTCTCCAGGTAGACTCCAGGTACCACAATCTAACAATCACCTACCACAATCTAACACCCACTTACCACAATCTAACACCCGGCTACCACAACCTAGCACCCAGCTACCACTATCTAACATCCACCTACCACAATCTTCGCCAGCCAAGGTCTTACAGAACAAACATTTCCTAAGCATTCTAGGAGTCCCTCTAAGATACATATATTTTTTTTTGTTGACGTTAATATTGCTGGTCATGTAGTGTGGTCTGGTTTTTGTGGTAAGAGAGGCTGACCTGACCTGACCTGCTCTAATTTTTCATAGTTCAATGTGTGAGAGAGAAAGAGAGAGAGAAGAGAGAGAGAGAGAGAGAGAGAGAGAGAGTATACCTGGAGAGGTTTTTCGGGGGTCAACGCCCCCGCAGCCCGGTAGATAGTGGTCCTACACCTCTCTCTCTCTCCCTTCTTTTAATATATATATATATATATATATATATATATATATATATATATATATATATATATATATATAGAAGACAACCACTATGAAAAATAGAAGAATTCCAAGCGCTTTCGTGACTACTCACGAAAGCGCTTGAATTTTTCATTTTTTCATAGTGGTTGTCTTGCATATTTTGATATCACCTGTTTACTGTGATCTTTTTGCATATATATATATATATATATATATATATATATATATATATATATATATATATATATATATATATATATATATATATATATATATATATACCTATATAGGATGGGGTCCACCTCTGGTGTCAATTGTGGGACCCATTGTCTCGGAGAAGTGGATAAAAAAACTTCAAGGAAGAATATTTAGATTTCTTTCTGAAGCCATTTGAATATTCCACTTCCCTACCACCATCTTATATATATATATATATATATATATATATATATATATATATATATATATATATATATATATATATATATATATATATACCTATATATATATTTTTATTTTATTAACACATCGGCCGATTCCCACCAAGGCAGGGTGGCCCGAAAAGAAAAACTTTCATCATCATTCACTCCATCACTGTCTTGCCAGAAGGGTGCTTTACACTACAGTTATAAAACTGCAACATTAACACCCCTCCTTCAGAGTGCCGGCACTGTACTTCCCATATATATATATATATATATATATATATATATATATATATATATATATATATATATATATATATATATATATATATATATATATATCCGTGGTGTTCGTGTCTCCGGATTCTGGTGATGGAGTCTGCTGGGTTGGCGGGACGTTTAGGAAGGCTGTGTCTAGTGCTCAAAACGACGACTGAATCACTGGCTAGCAAAACAGCAAAGACCAAAAATGTCGGGTTCTTCAGTGTGTGTTTTTCTTAAGTATTTGTCGCATACTTTACAATACACAGGTGGTCATTGCTGGTGGTTGGTGTTAAGGTCATAGTGAAGAGTCTGCTGTGTAGACGATACGTTTAGACAATGAAGGACCCCAAGTGTCACTCTTCTGTCTTATACAGCACTTTGCTCTGACCTCAGTGGCCCAGTGACCTTTTCTTCCGAGGTTGGTCGGTTTAAGGAGGTGGTGTATTTAATGAGGTCATACCAGTGACCAGTGTGATAGTTGATCTGCCCTGGTACCAGCTGCAGTTGGTTCCAGGTCACCTGGTACCAGCTGCAACTGACTCCAGGTCACCTGGTTGATGATTCAATGTTGAGAAATTGCTTTCATGGATAATTCTTGTAAGGTTTGTTGAAGTTAAATTTAACCTGAATTAACCTAACCTTGTCTGATTTAACCTAATCTCATCTGACTTAACCTAACCTTGTCTGACTTAACCTAACCTTGTCTGACTTAATCTAACCTTGTCTGATTTAACCTAACCTTGTCTGACTTAACCTAACCTAGTGTGACTTAACCTAACCTTGTCTGACTTAACCTAACCTTGTCTGACTTAATCTAACCTTGTCTGGTTTAACCTAACCTTGTCTGACTTAACCTAACCTAGTGTGACTTAACCTAACCTCATCTGACTTAACCTAACCTTGTCTGACTTAATCTAACCTTGTCTGATTTAACCTAACCTTGTCTGACTTAAACTAACCTCATCTGACTTAAAACCTCGTCTGACTTAACCTAATCTAACCTAACCTAACTTAATTACCCTAACCTAACCTAACTTAACCTAATCTAACTTAACCTAACCTAACCTATCCTAATCTAATTTAACCTAACCTAGCCCAATCTAACTCTTTTCTTATGCAAAATCTATTGCAAAAACCACATCGAGTATTGGACTCCTGCTCAGACGAGATGGGTCTTACACTGTTGACAGCAAAGAAATGAATGAGATACTGAAGTCCCAATATGACTCAGTGTTTAGTGAACCGTTAATCAGACTAAGAGTCGACAATATCAATTATTTTAAGACCGAGACTCAAAATTTGGTTAATTCATGAATTTCTGATATTATCCTAACACCACAAGACTTTGAAAAAGCAATCAATGACATGACCATGCACTCTGCCCCAGACCCAGACTCATGGAACTACGTGTTCATCAAGAACTGCAAGAAGCCCTTTTCACCTGCCTAAATTTAGCATTCTATGGAGAGGGAGTATGGACACGGGGGTCATCCAACGGTCTAGACACGGGGGTCATCCCACAGTCTAGACACGGGGGTCATCCCACAGCCTAGACACGGGGGTCATCCCACAGTCTAGACACGGGGGTCATCCCACAGCCTAGAAACGGGGGTCATCCAACGGTCTAGACACGGGGGTCATCCCACAGTCTAGACACGGGGGTCATCCCACGGTCTAGACACGGGGATCATCCCACAGCCTAGACACGGGGGTCATCCCACAGCCTAGACACGGGGGTCATCCAACGGTCTAGACACGGGGGTCATCCCACAGTCTAGTCACGGGGGTCATCCCACGGTCTAGACACGGGGGTCATCCCACAGCCTAGACACGGGGGTCATCCCACAGCCTAGACACGGGGGTCATCCCACGGTCTAGACACGGGGTCACCCGAATCTGTATGACAGTGTCCACCGTTGAAGACACTGCAAGACTCCAAGCAGACATCAACCAAATCTTTAAATGGGCTGCAGAAAACAATATGAAGTTCAATGATGAGAAATTTCAATTACTCAGATACGGAAAACGTGAAGAAATTAAAATCTCATCGGAGTACAAAACTAATTCCAACCACACAATAGAGCGAAAAACTAATGTCAAAGACCTGGGAGTGATCATGTCAGAGGATCTCACCTTCAAGGACCATAACAATGTAGCAATTTCATCTGCTCGAAAATGACAGGATGGATAATGAGAACCTTCAAACCAGGATGCCAAGCCCATGTTGACACTTTCAGATCGCTTGTTCTATCTAGGCTGGAATATTGTGACACTAACTGCACTTTCAAGGCAGGTGAAATTGCTGACCTTGAAAATGCAGAGAACTTCACCGCACGCATAACTGCGATAAACCACCAACTACTGGGAAGCTTGAAGTTCCTAAACCTGTACTTCTAGAACGCAGGCGGGAGATACATTGTTATATACACGGGAAAATTATCGAGGGCTTAGTACCAAACTTGCACACCAAAATCACTCCCTACGAAAGCAAAGACTCGGCAGGCGATGTAACATCCCAATGAAGCAGGGCCACTAGCACGTTGGGGACAACACAATAAGTGTGAGGCCCAAGATTGTTCAACTGCCTCCCAGCATACATCAGGGATTCCAACAAGCCCCTGGCTGTCTTCAAGCAGGCACTGGACAGGCACCTCAAGTCGGTACCTGATCAGCCGGGCTGTGGTTCGTACGTTGGACTGCGTGCGGCCAGCAGTAACAGCCTGGTTGATCAGGCTCTGGTCCAACAGTAGGCCTGGTCACAGACCGGGCCGCGGGGGCGTTGACCCCTGGAATTCTCTCCAGGTAGACTCCAGGTAGACACGGGGGTCATCCCACGGTCTAGACACGGGGGTCATCCCACAGCCTAGACACGGGGGTCATCCAACAGCCTAGACACGGGGGTCATCCCACAGCCTAGACACGGGGGTCATCCCACAGCCTAGACACGGGGGTCATCCCACGGTTTAGACACGGGGGTCATCCCACGGTCTAGACACGGAGGTTATCCCACAGCCTAGACACGGGGGTCATCCCACGGTCTAGACACGGGGGTCATTCCACAGTAGACAGGGGATCAATTTCCCTGACAAGGGGGTAAACAGGGGTATCCAACATTCTAGACAAGCGGTCATCCAACAGTCGTAAACACGAGTCACCCATATTCATTACAAACAACAGATCATACCCCTACTCAGAAACGTGGCAGTAAAAGCAATTGCAGATAGATACTAACGTTCCATATTATAAAAATCTTTGAAAGGGTTCTAGACAAGACAAGCTTAGATACCCATCAGTTACACAGACCAGGGCAGCATGGTTTGAACAGTCACTCTGCCTCTCACAACTACTGGACCACTATGACATGGTCTTGATGGTCACTACTGCTCTCACACTACTGGACACTATGACATGGTCTGGATGGTCACTCTGCCTTCACAACTACTGGACCACTATGACATGGTTTGGATGTCACTACTGCCTTCACAACTACTGGACCACTATGACATGGTCTTGGATGGTCATACTGCTCTCACAACTACTAGACTCACTATGACATGGTCTCGGATGGTCACTACTGCCTCTCACAACTACTGGACCACTATGACATGGTCTAGGATGGTCACTACTGCCTCTCACAACTACTGACCACTATGACATGGTCTTGGATGGTCACTCACTGCCTCTACAACTACTAGACCACTATGACATGGTCTAGAATGGTCACTCTGCCTCTCACAACTACTGACCACTATGACATGGTCTTGGATGGTCACTACTGCCTCTCACAACTACTGGACCACTATGACATGGTCTGCATATGCTCATTGACATAACACGATCATGCCTCTCACAACTCTAGAACCAATATGACATGGTTAGAATGGTCACTACTGCCTCTCACAACTACTGGACCACTTGACATGGTTCTAGGATGGTCACTACTGCCTCTCACAACTACTGGACCACTATGACATGGTCTTAGATAGGTCACTACTGCCTCTCACAACTACTAGACCACTATGACATGGTCTTGGATGGTCATTACTGCCTCTCACAACTACTAGACCACTATGACATGGTCTTGGATGGTCACTACTGCCTCTCACAACTACTGGACCACTATGACATGTTCTTGGATGGTCACTACTGCCTCTCACAACTACTGGACCACTATGACATGGTCTAGGATGGTCACTCCTGCCTCTCACAACTACTAAACCAATATGACATGGTCTAGAATGGTCACTCCTGCCTCTCACAACTACTGGACCACTCTGACATGGTCTAGGATGGTCACTACTGCCTCTCACAACTACTGGACCACTATGACATGGTCTTAGATAGTCACTACTGCCTCTCACAACTACTAGACCACTATGACATGGTCTTGGATGGTCACTACTGCCTTCACAACTACTGACCACTATGACATGGTCTTGGATGGTCACTACTGCCTCTCACAACTACTGGACCACTATGACATGTCTTGGATGGTCACTACTGCCTCTCACAACTACTGGACCACTATGACATGGTCTAGGATGGTCACTACTGCCTCTCACAACTCTGGACCAACTATGACATGGTTTGGATGGTCACTCCTGCCTCTCACAACTACTGGACCACTAGACATGGTCTTGTTGGTCACTCCTGCCTTCACAACTACTGGACCACTATACATGTGTCTTGGATGGTCACTCCTGCCTCTCACAACTACTGGACCACTATGACATGATCTTGGATGGTCACTACTGCCTCTCACAACTACTGGACCACTAAGACATGGTCTAGGATGGTCACTACTGCCTCTCACAACTACTGGACCACTATGACATGGTCTAGGATGGTCACTACTGCCTCTCACAACTACTGGACCACTATGACATGGTCTTGGATGGTCACTCCTGCCTCTCACAACTACTGGACCACTAAGACAGGGTCTTGTTTGGTCACTCCTGCCTTTCACAACTACTGGACCACTATGACATGGTCTTGGATGGTCACTACTGCCTTCACAACTACTGGACCACTATGACATGGTCTAGGATGGTCACTACTGCCTCTCACAACTACTGGACCACTATGACATGGTCTTGGATGGTCACTACTGCCTCTCACAACTACTGGACCACTATGACATGGTCTTGGATGGTCACTCTGCCTCTCACAACTACTGGACCACTAAGACATGGTTTGGATAGTCACTACTGCCTCTCACAACTACTGACCACTATGACATGGTCTTGGATGGTCACTCTGCCTTCACAACTACTGACCACTAAGACATGGTTTTGGATGGTCACTTTGCCTTCACAACTACTGACCACTATGACATGGTCTTGGATGGTCACTACTGCCTCTCACAACTACTGGACCACTATGACATGGTCTTGGATGGTCACTACTGCCTCTCACAACTACTGGACCACTAAGACATGGTTTGGATGGTCACTTGCCTTCACAACTACTGGACCACTATGACATGGTCTTGGATGGTCACTCCTGCCTTCACAACTACTGGACCACTATGACATGGTCTTGGATGGTCACTACTGCCTTCACAACTACTGGACCACTAGACATGGTCTGGATGGTCACTACTGCCTCTCACAACTACTGGACCACTATGACATGGTCTTGGATGGTCACTCCTGCCTCTCACAACTACTGGACCACTAAGACATGGTCTTGGATGGTCATACTGCCTCTCACAATACTGGACCACTATGACATGGTCTTGGATGGTCACTCCTGCCTTCACAACTACTGACCACTATGACATGGTCTTGGATGGTCACTCCTGCCTCTCACAACTACTGGACCACTATGACATGGTCTTGGATGGTCACTACTGCCTCTCACAACTACTGGACCACTATGACATGGTCTTGGATGGTCACTCCTCCTCTCACACTACTGGACCACTATGACATGGTCTTGGATGGTCACTACTGCCTCCTCACAACTACTGGACACTATGACATGGTCTTGGATGGTCACTCCTGCCTCTCACAACTACTGGACCACTATGACATGGTCTTGGATGGTCACTCCTGCCTCTCACAACTACTGGACTACTATGACATGGTCTTGGATGGTCACTCCTGCCTCTCACAACTACTGGACCACTAAGACATGGTCTTGGATGGTCACTCCTGCCTCTCACAACTACTGGACCACTATGACATGGTCTTGGATGGTCACTACTGCCTCTCACAACTACTGGACCACTAAGACATGGTCTTGGATGGTCACTCCTGCCTGTCACAACTACTGGACCACTATGACATGGTCTTGGATGGTCACTACTGCCTCTCACAACTACTGGACCACTATGACATGGTCTTGGATTGTCACTACTGCCTTTCACAACTACTGGACCACTATTACATGGTCTTGGATGGTCACTACTGCCTCTCACAACTACTGGACCACTAAGACATGGTCTTGGATGGTCACTACTGCCTCTCACAACTACTGGACTACTATGACATGGTCTTGGATGGTAACTACTGCCTCTCACAACTACTGGACCACTATGACATGGTCTTGGATGGTCACTACTGCCTCTCACAACTACTGGACCACTATGACATGGTCTTGGATGGTAACTACTGCCTCTCACAACTACTGTACCACTATGACATGGTCTTGGATGGTAACTACTGCCTCTCACACCTACTGGACCATTATGACATGGTCTTGGATGGTCACTACTGCCTCTCACAACTACTGGACTACTATGACATGGTCTAGGATGGTCACTACTGCCTCTCATAACTACTGGACTATTATGACATGGTCTTGGATGGTCACTACTGCCTCTCACGTCACTCTGCCTCTCACAATTGACACATGACATGGTCTTGATGGTCACTCTGCCTTCACACTACTGGACCACTAACATGGTTTGATGGTCACTGCCTTCACAATATGACACTATGACATGGTCTTGGATGGTCACTCTGCCTTCACAACTACTGACCACTATGACATGGTCTTGGATGGTCACCTGCCTCTCACAATTATGGACACTAGACATGGTCTGGATGGTCACCTGCCTCTCACACTACTGGACCACTATGACATGGTCTTGATGGTCACTCCTGCCTCTCACAATATGGACCACTAGACATGGTCTTGGATGTCATCTGCCTCTACATACTGACCACTATGACATGGTCTTGGATGGTACTCTCTCTCAATTGGACACTAAGACATGGTCTTGGATGTCACTGCCTTCACAACTACTGACCACTATGACATGGTCTTGGATGGTCACTCCTGCCTCTCACAATTATGGACACTATGACATGGTCTTGATGGTCACCCTGCCTTCACACTACTGACCACTATGACATGGTCTTGGATGGTCACTCCTGCCTCTCACAATATGGACCACTAGACATGGTCTTGGATGGTCACTCTGCCTTCACAACTACTGACCACTATGACATGGTCTTGGATGGTCCTCTGCCTCTCACAATTGACACTATGACATGGTTTGGATGGTCACTCTGCCTCTCACAACTACTGGACCATAGACATGGTCTTGGATGGTCCTCCTTCCTCTCACAATATGGACCACTATGACATGGTCTTGGATGGTCCTCCTGCCTCTCACACTACTTGACCACTAGACATGGTCTTGATGGTCACTCCTGCCTCTCACAATATGGACACTATGACATGGTCTTGGATGGTCACTCCTGCCTCACAACTACTGGACCACTAGACATGGTCTTGGATGGTCACCCTGCCTCTCACAACTACTGGACCACTATGCATGGTCTTGATGGTCACTCCTTCTCTCACAACTACTGGACCACTAGACATGGTCTTGGATGGTCACTCTGCCTTCACAACTACTGACCACTAGACATGGTCTTGATGGTCACTCTGCCTCACAACTACTGACCACTATGACATGGTCTTGGATGGTCACTACTGCCTTCACAACTACTGGACACTATTACATGGTCTTGGATGGTCACTCTGCCTCTCACAACTACTGGACCACTAAGACATGGTCTTGGATGGTCACTCTGCCTTCACAACTACTGACACTATGACATGGTCTTGGATGGTACTACTGCCTCTACAACTACTGGACCACTAGACATGGTTTGATGGTCACTCCTGCCTTCACAACTACTGGACCACTATGACATGGTCTTGGATGGTCACTACTGCCTCTCACAACTACTGGACCACTATGACATGGTCTTGGATGGTCACACTGCCTTCACAACACTGGACCACTATGACATGGTCTTGGATGGTCACTACTGCCTCTCACAACTACTGGACACTAAGACATGGTCTGGATGGTCACTACTGCTCTCATAACTACTGGACTACTATGACATGGTCTTGGATGGTAACTACTGCTCTCCCTCCACTATGACATGGTCTGGATGGCACTACTGCCTCTCAACTACTGGACCACTTGACATGGTCTTGATGGTAACTCTCTCACAACTATGCCACTATGACATGGTCTTGGATGGTAACTACTGCCTCTCACACTACTGACCATTATGACATGGTCTTGGATGTCCTACCTCTCACAACTACTGACTACTATGACATGGTCTGGATGGTCTCTGCCTCTCATAACTACTGGACTATGCATGGTCTTGGATGGTCACTCCTTCACACTACTGGACTACTATGACATGGTCTGGATGGTCACTACTGCCTCTCATAACTACTGGACCACTTCAGATCTGGATCACATCGTCTTAGGCACTATGCTGGTCTGATTCACTCCTGCCTCTACACATTATTGGACTACTATGACATGGTCTTGGATGGTCACTCCTGCCTCTCACAGCTACTGGACCACTATGACATGGTCTTGGATGGTCACTCCTGCCTCTCACAATTATTGGACTACTATGACATGGTCTTGATGGTCACTCCTGCCTCTCACAGCTACTGGACCACTATGACATGGTCTTGGATGGTCCTCTGCCTCTCCAATATGACTACTATGACATGGTCTTGGATGTCACTCCTGCCTCTCACAGCTACTGGACCACTATGACATGGTCTTGGATGGTCACTCCTGCCTCTCACAATTATTGGACTACTATGACATGGTCTTGGATGGTCACTCCTGCCTTCACAGCTACTGGACCACTATGACATGGTCTTGGATGGTCACTCCTGCCTCTCACAATTATTGGACTACTATGACATGGTCTTGGATGGTCACTCCTGCCTCTCACAGCTACTGGACCACTATGACATGGTCTTGGATGGTCACTCCTGCCTCTACAATTATTGGACTACTATGACATGGTCTTGGATGGTCACTCCTGCCTCTCACAGCTACTGGACCACTATGACATGGTCTTGGATGGTCACTCCTGCCTCTCACAATTATTGGACTACTATGACATGGTCTTGGATGGTCACTCCTGCCTCTCACAGCTACTGGACCACTATGACATGGTCTTGGATGGTCACTCCTGCCTCTCACAATTATTGGACTACTATGACATGGTCTTGGATGGTCACTCCTGCCTCTCACAGCTACTGGACCACTATGACATGGTCTTGGATGGTCACTCCTGCCTCTCACAATTATTGGACTACTATGACATGGTCTTGGATGGTCACTCCTGCCTCTACAGCTACTGGACCACTATGACATGGTCTTGGATGGTCACTCCTGCCTCTCACAATTATTGGACTACTATGACATGGTCTTGGATGGTCACTCCTGCCTCTCACAGCTACTGGACCACTATGACATGGTCTTGGATGGTCACTCCTGCCTCTCACAATTATTGGACTACTATGACATGGTCTTGGATGGTCACTCCTGCCTCTCACAGCTACTGGACCACTATGACATGGTCTTGGATGGTCACTCCTGCCTCTCACAATTATTGGACTACTATGACATGGTCTTGGATGGTCACTCCTGCCTCTCACAGCTACTGGACCACTATGACATGGTCTTGGATGGTCACTCCTGCCTCTCACAATTATTGGACTACTATGACATGGTCTTGGATGCACTGGAGGACAAACAAAACGCAGATGTAGTATACACAGACTCTGCAAAAGCCTTCAACAAGTGTGACTATGGTGTAATAGGTCACAAAGGTGTAATAGGTCACAAAGGTGTAATATGTTACAAAGGTGTAATAGGTCACAAAGGTGTAATAGGTCACAAAGGTGTAATAGGTCACAAAGGTGTAATAGGTCAGAAAGGTGTAATAGGTCACAAAGGTGTAATATGTCACAAAGGTGTAATGGGTCACAAAGGTGTAATAGGTCACAAAGGTGTAATAGGTCACAAAGGTGTAATAGGTCACAAAGGTGTAATAGGTTACAAAATGCGTGATAAAGGAATAACAGGAAAAGTTGGTAGATGGGCTGTGGTTTCTACGCTGGTTTACATGCAGCCAGCAGTAATAGCCTGGTTGATCAGTCCCTGATTCACCACCAGGCCTGGTCATGGACCGGTCCACGGGGGCGTTGACCCCTGAAACACCCTCCAGGTATACTACAACTATTATTATTATTATTATTATTATTATTATTATTATTATTATTATTATTATTATTATTATTACATACCCAGGGGCAGGTTTAGCCCAGACGGGCAGCTGGCACGGCTGCTAAGTAAGTCAGTTTTTTCATGTATACACAAATACAGTCACATAGATCATCATACATAGCAACATATGTGTAGACAACCCTCCAGGATAATCCAAAAAAGTCAGACAGTGACTTATTTCCATTGGGGTCCATTATTTTGCCATTCCCTGGGCCGACCCAAGCTCCAGTGATGGCCTATTTGCAAGAACTGTTGCAACAACATACAAGGAACTTATAGTGACAAGAAAACTGACGGTGACTACAGCGAAATGGACCAAATATGACTAAAAGAGGAGACCGGAATTCAAATACCAGACCCGCTGCCAGACGTACAATCCTGACAAGCAACGTTTTCCACTACACTGAAGTGACTGACTCCCATATCAACTGCACAGTGCTAATGGGAAGTCAACATAAGGGAAAACCTAATCAACAAACAACAAGAAATCTGACAGGTCTGTAATGTAGAGTAGTGTCGATTTTTATCCTCAGTGCCAGGTGAGGGTTAGTCAGTGCCAGGTGAGGGTTAGTCAGTGCCAGGTGAGGGTTAGTCAGTGCCAGGTGAGGGTTAGTCAGTGCCAGGTGAGGGTCAGTCAGTGCCAGGTGAGGGTTAGTCAGTGCCAGGTGAGGGTCAGTCAGTGCCAGGTGAGGGTTAGTCAGTGCCAGGTGAGGGTTAGTCAGTGCCAGGTGAGGGTCAGTCAGTGCCAGGTGAGGGTTAGTCAGTGCCAGGTGAGGGTCAGTCAGTGCCAGGTGAGGGTTAGTCAGTGCCAGGTGAGGGTTAGTCAGTGCCAGGTGAGGGTTAGTCAGTGCAAGGTGAGGGTTAGTCAGTGCAAGGTGAGGGTTAGTCAGTGCCAGGTGAGGGTCAGTCAGTGCCAGGTGAGGGTTAGTCAGTGCCAGGTGAGGGTCAGTCAGTGCAAGGTGAGGGTTAGTCAGTGCCAGGTGAGGGTTAGTCAGTGCCAGGTGAGGGTTAGTCAGTGCCAGGTGATGGTCAGTCAGTGCCAGGTGAGGGTTAGTCAGTGCCAGGTGAGGGTTAGTCAGTGCCAGGTGAGGGTTAGTCAGTGCCAGGTGAGGGTCAGTCAGTGCCAGGTGAGGGTCAGTCAGTGCCAGATGAGGGTTAGTCAGTGCCAGGTGAGGGTCAGTCAGTGCCAGGTGAGGGTTAGTCAGTGCCAGGTGAGGGTCAGTCAGTGCCAGGTGAGGGTTAGTCAGTGCCAGGTGAGGGTTAGTCAGTGCCAGGTGAGGGTTAGTCAGTGCAAGGTAAGGGTTAGTCAGTGCCAGGTGAGGGTCAGTCAGTGCCAGGTGAGGGTCAGTCAGTGCCAGGTGAGGGTCAGTCAGTGCCAGGTGAGGAGTGGAAGTGATCATTTAAACATGGCTGACTGACATTCAATCACCAGCTACTGCCAGACGTACAACTACGAAGCGACATTCTAATTATACTGACAGTACCTGACCATCATATCAACTGCAGCAGTGTTAATGGGAGGGAAACACAGCAGAAACCTCTAAATCTACAAAACAAACTTCAGGAAACTGTCAGGCTATACCAGCGGTTCTCCCTCAGTGCTAAATGTGGGAAAGAAGTGTGATAGGTGAAGGCGGACTGTGAAGTGATGAGTGAAGGGAGTTTCAAGTAAGGGTGAGGGGGGGTATGTGTTAACAAGCAATTTACTAGTATCCAGTGGTGATTTCTAGAGTAGTTACTAGGCCATTGCTAGGTGTCTGATAGCATCAGTGGTTTCTTTTTAATAAAAATAAAGAAAATAAAAGAAATTTTTGATGTGAAGTGATAAAGAATAACCATGGGTGGCGTAAGAGGTGTTCAGGCTGCCATAATTATATTTCTCAGGATACTGAATTTCTTTGAAGGAAATCAGTCATGGGGTCTGCAAAAGGTGAATAAGGTGATAGCTCCCTGGAAAGTGAAAGCCCAACAGTGGCCATCCTACCAGAAACGTAAGTGCCACTATCGCCCCAAGGTATGGCAACCCAACATCTCCAAACACAGTGGCGCACAGCTTTTATAGTGGCGCTATTAAGTGGTGATATTCATACTAATCCAGGACCTCAATCTATGTACAGGTGCAAAACAGACAGATAAATCATGGTGATAATGACGGTCTAGTTGCTAGGAATGATAATCTTAACTCTGTATGTAATGCACAGATAGAACCATTCTTATCTGTATCTCAGACACCACCAGACATATGTATACACTGTACTAAGGTACGAAAGAAGAACAGTAAACATACCGGTTGTAAATTGTGTAAAGGTTGGGTGCATGATGGATGTGTGTTCAATTATGGTAATGGTGCCAGATTTCATTTTGTTTGTAACAAATGCACTTTGGCACAGTTACCCTTTAACAATGATGACATTGATTTACCTATTTTTAATGCTAATGACCCCTTGCCATTTATTGATGATTATGATTGTCTTAGGAAAACAGGCCTTCACTTTATTCATGTCAACGCAAGATCACTTCTTCCAAAACTGGCAGAGATTAGGATTCTAGCTAACAGAACTAGAGCGGCAGTTATATCCATCTCGGAATCCTGGTTGGATGATACGGTGACTGACGACGAGGTCAAAATAGAAGGTTACAATATAAAACGCTTAGATAGGAATAGAAAAGGTGGTGGGGTATGTGCCTACATAAGGAACGACTTAGCCTATAATCCAAGACCTGATTTAAATGACAATAAACTGGAGATTCTATGGTTTGAAGTGTTGCTTCCCAAGACCAAACCCATCTTAGTAGGAACTAGTTATCGCCCTCCCACCTATGACCAGTTATTAGAGGACTTTTCGAGAGTCTTGTCAGGACTTGATAACAATGACGAGACAGTAATACTAGGAGACTTCAACATCTGTTTTCAACAGCAAAATAACGGGTGTTGCATGCAAAGAGTATGTAACCTTTATTCGGAGCATGTTAAACACACCCACATAGGCTCCCCTCCAACCAGCGAACCATCGTTAAGGGTTTGGTGATGGGGCCCCATCATCAAATCAACGACTCGGTTCAGCCAATTAAAATGCGAGTTTAACAATGACAAAGGTGACGTGGTTACCACTCGCGGTTTGTCATTGGAATTCCTGCATAGAGCTGGTTGTGGAAAGTTGTCTGTCTTTTGGCTGCTGTTTAGCCTAGACAACTGTGGCGTGCACTAAACACTACTCCTTTGTATATAGTGTATATATGTGTAAATAGCCCTTTGTTATACTTGGTGAAGGAAAAGACAAAAGTCTTATATAATCACAATTACTTGGTGAAGGAAAAGACAAAAGTCTGGAATTAATCTAACTGATTTTTTGAAGGAAATACAATTTCAATACATCTTCTACTGTGTTTCTTTGCTCCAAGCTCCCTTTACACTCAGGTTAACAGGCCATTGAACCTGAGGTTGTAATATGGGGGCCTGTCCGGGAGCTGAATTTGGAGACTTAGAGCAGGAGTTGAGCCTAGAGTTGAAGTTCGTGCAGGAGCTAGTCTTATATCTAGATAGCTTGCTATCTGGCATTGCTTACGCTTTGCCAACGCTTCATGAATTTTGTGTCTCATCTTTGCATTCGCTTCGCTATGGTCAGCCTGCTATTGTGAGTATTCTGCAATTGGCTTTGCTATTGCGTGTCAGCTCTGCTATCGTGTGAGTAACCTGCAGTCGTACCGTGCATTTGCGTTAAAGCGTGTTAAGTTGAGGGTTAATGCCACCTAGTCGAGTCAGACGGTTAGTGTCTGAGTTACCTCTACTAAAGTTGCCCAAACTCTCTCTACAGCGTTGTTGGCG
>WNWK01033343.1:0-21231 GCA_009830355.1 Cherax destructor | reverse complement strand
CACTCCCCCTTCTTGTAATTTATTTCCCCCAAATTGTAGACCATAAAAACCAGTTCGAAAAAACCCAAAATTTTTTTTTTATCTCTTTTATCATGTTTTTTTCAAAGAATGAGCTCATTTAATAAATTCTCAAGTATCAAGATGCATCATATAGTAATGTAGATTATTCCGTCACGATAATATCCATGTAAAAGTATAATTTTCTTTTTTTACTTTGACATTGTATGGGAATCAGCTGAAAGTTGTTGCCTGTTGTCCTTGTTTGTATAGTTGTTTTCGAGACGCCACCCGTAGCACCCCGAGCTGTACGGGTTGTCCCCTTATAACGGCTGTTCACGTGATTTCCAACCTCTGCCCAGGGTTTTGGCATCAGCCAATGATGGGCCCCCCCCTTTTTTGAATGCCTCCGCCAGGGGGCCCTAGTGTTCAGTTACCATGGGGACTGAGTGCAGGACAGCCCCGGACACAGGCATAGGTCTAAAAGCTCCCTTTCCCCCAACGCCTCATTAAACCCCCCCCAAAAAACCAAGCTCATCGTCTGTTAATATTCCCAAATCTATGAAAAGAACCCCAACACCCCCTGACTTGTCTTCCAATGAACTACTTATGAAGTCAGCTCCTCGAGCGGGGATTTGCCCCACAGCTTCAGCAACTCAGGGCCAGAAACCTGCAAACCTGAAAACCCAACTGGATTTTGTACATTACATTCGTGTCTGCTGGGTCTGTATTGTATATTCTCCTGGTGTGGCGCCCTGGGGATACTGTACCTCCCGTTTCTTTTCCCATTGGGGTCACTTTTTGCAATCACCGTATTGTTCACTGCTTCCCTTTCCCCCTTTCTCCCTTCTTGGTGCCTCCCGTGGGGTATGCTCCCCACTGCATTATATTTCACTACGATAAATTCTCGACTTCCTGCTGTGTGGCAACAGCTGTTAGGCCTATCACCGTCTCCCCTCACTGGCACTTTCCACTATTTACTGTGTTTTTTTCCTCTGAGATCACTCGTATTTCCCTGCTTTTTGGTTTTAAATGAGTATGACACTAGCCTATGCCCACGCCTTTTTGTTGCACTCGGATTTTCCCTAGGACCACCCAATACGACCCAATTTAGCGGAGCTCAAAACGCGCGTGACTGCTGTGACTACCGTGTGTGTGTGTGTATGTGTGTGTATATGTGTATGTGTGTGTGTATGTGTGTGTGTATGTGTGTGTGTGCATATGTATGTGTGTATGTATGTGTGTATGTGTGTGTGTGTGTGACCCAACAATTAAAATTTGCACCAAGAACTCATTACAGTTGTGACCGGGTGTAGACTAGTGAATTGTTCATTACTTTATAATTTGTTCATGATTGTAACCATGTATAAACGTAAGTAAGTAAATTTACTTACATGATTCATTACCTTTGTAACTTGTGAGTTCATTATCTTTGTAACTTGTGAGTTCATTACCTTTGTAACTTGTGAGTTCATTACCTTTGTAACTTGTGAGTTCATTACCTTTGTAACTTGCTCAGCTATCAAAACCTTGGGGTCCAGTCCCTGGACCCATTATGTACCTCTGTAATCTTTTGACTACCGCCCACAGGATGGGTATGGGGTGCATAATAAAGATATCAAACTAACTAACCCATACCTGCTGATAAAGAGTCATTTGTAGACCTAATTATTGACTGTGGGATCATTACCGAAGGCCAAGTCAGGTAACCAATATTTGTTTACCATTCTTGATAAAAGTACTGGGTATCCTGAGGCAGTACCTGGGTATCCTGAGGCAGTACCTATGTGTAGTATCAACACTAAAGCCATTCTTAGAGTCCTCATTAAATTTATTTCCCACTTGGGCATTCCACAATCTGTCCAGTGACCAGGGAACTAATTTTACAGCAAAATCATTCAGAGAAGCTTTAACTAATCTAGTAATTAGTCGAAAACTGTCCACAGCCTATCATCCTCCATTTCAAGGCGCCTTGGAAGGGTTTCACCAATCTTTAAAAACTATGATACATATGTATTACATACATTTTCCCACAGACTGGGATGAATTGCTTCCTCTGTTGCTGTTCACAATGCGAGAAACTGTGCAGAAATAAACTGGGTACAGTCCTTTTGAGCTGAGTTTTGGGCATAAAGTGAGAGGCCCCCTTTACATGCTCAAGGAAGGAAGGGTGGGAGATGCCTGCAAGACACCCTATGATCTTCCATCAAGAGTGCATGTGGTACGTCAGCTGGCTAGGCAACTTAATTATTATTATAATCAAAAGAAGCGCTAAACCATAGGGGTCATACAGCGCTGCAGGGTAGTGCAGGATGCAAAGAGAATGGATTGTAAGAGGGAGAGGGAGAATTAGTAGGGTATGAAGTGCAGTAGGGTAGTGGATAGTGCAAGGATAGAGTATAGCAAGAGATTGAGGTAGAAGGGACTGAGGGGAGTGCTAGTGGCATAATCTTCAGAGTTTGTGTAGTAAGTCAGTTGCCGTCAAAAAGTCAACGAGAGAGTCAGGATTAAAGGAGGGTCCAACAGCAAGAAGGGAAGGTAAAGAAAGGGCCGCAGAGCGAAGATGGCGTTGGAGGTAAATTCTGCATGCTCGTTGATAGAGTGGGGAGTCCAACAGAATATGTCGAACAGACACTGGAACCTGACAATGCTCACAGAGAGGGACAGGGAGCCTCTCCATGAGATACACGTGTGTAAGACGAGTGTGGCCGATGAGAAGATGGGAGAGTGTAGTCTCCCAACATCGACATTGGTGACAAGAAGGCCAAAAACCTATACTCGATTTAATAGAATGAAGTTTGTTATTTACCAGGTCAGACCAGCGTTGTTGCCAATGGGTGCGAAGGTGGGTAGCAATGAACGCAAAATAGTCCGTGAATGGAACACCTCTATATGAAACTGGAAGGTCATGTACTGCTGACCTCGTAGCAGTGTCTGCTTGTTCATTGCCCTGTACGTCAACATGACCAGGGACCCAACAAAAAACAATATCCTTCTGTTTGCTAGAGATACTGCCCAACCACAGTTGGATATGAAGAACTAAGGGGTGAGGTGTATCAATTTTTCGGATAGCCTGTAAAGCACTAAGGGAGTCTGAAACGACCACAAATGGTGATACAGGCATAGATGCAATACGGATAAGTGCCACAAGAATGGCATACAATTCAGCTGTAAATATGCTAGCCGAGGGTAATAGATGCCCTCGCACAATGCTGTCCGGAAACACTGCTGCGAATCCGACACCGTCAGATGACTTTGAACCATTGGTATAAACTGCGATGGCATGGGAATGAGAATGGAATTGGTCTAGAAAAAAAGAGTGAGAAGTCGCCGTAGGTAGTTGGGCTTTCAAAAATGCTCAATGTTATTTTCCTATAAGATAATTTAAATTTTTACCATTATATTATTATTATATTACCACCTACTCACCCTAAACTAAATACGCAGTCTGTAAATTACTTTTAAAAATGCTAAATGAACAGACATGGACAGCAGGAACTTCCCAAGGGGGTAGGGGAAAGGGAGATGCCACATGAACATAGAAAGGAGGTAGCTGAAGGGAAGACAAGAGTGAATGTAGACGAAGAGAAAAGGGACGAAGTAAACAGGGGCGACAAACAAATAAAGAGCGTCTACTAACATCTGTGACAATCCTATACATGGAAGGATTGCGGAGGTCATGAGAGCGAACATAATAGCGAATGCAATGTGCATCACGACGATCGGACAAGGATGGAATGTTCGCTTCTACATAGAAGCTCTCAACCGGGAAAGAACAAAATGCACCAAGGCATAAACGCAATCCCTGGTGATGTATGGGATTTTTTTTTTATATTTTATTTAAAACAGTACATACAATACATGTCATGACAAAATCGCATATTGAAACATATACATAAGCTCCTCACCCTACCAGAAAACGAAACACAAATATAATCAATCTCCTTCATATTAACCTATTTACTAGGTTGTCTTATCTTTACTGGAAAATATCAGAATACAACTACAAACTGCAGCAAAACTATACACAAAACAAAAACTGCCTTTACCTAACCACACCTCAACACCCATCTCCCTGCTCACACATGTTACAAAAATTAAACACCACAACTGCCTTAATAAAAATTAAAAATCATATTACATTCCCTAAACACACATGAACAATACTGTCTCTGCAAAAGTCTTACCCAAACAGTCCGAAGACCTGGTATCACTGTAATACACCAAATAACATGAAACCATTACAGCTCTACCATGTACACTTGTAAACCCACTTACATTTTTTTTTTTTTTTTTTTCCTTTTTTTAGGAAATACCCTTTCGAGTCAGACGTAAGTCATAATTCAAGTCACAAACAACATCTTATTAAACTTGAAATTGTGTACTATCCTAACTCCCCCCCCCGTTTTTTTTTATTAAAACATATCTCAATACAACTGTAAAACCTCATCTATATTATATACAAAACAATTTTTTTCTTTGACCTAACAACACCTCTACCAAAATCCCAACACCCTACACACACATTACTAATATTAATCAAAATTAACTATCATTACAATGTAAGACACCACTATATTACATTCAAAGATCACTTAAGATCAAAAACCTAACTCTTCAAAAGTCTGGAGCCTTACCTAACCTACTGCTGTATACCACAACAGTGCTCCTAGAACCTGGTGCACATCAAATAAAACCTCCCCATACCCATACATTTCAAGGTTTACCACCACCATGTCATGCTTGAACCATATGACATTCCCTGTGTATGACACAGACAAAACACAAAAATTACCCCGGTGGTAGCTGAAAAAGTTAACACAAAATAAAATAATATTTTCTCCACCCACACACACGCACCCAACATACATCCAAACACCTGCCATACGTGACACAATGTCCGTACACCAACACACGGATCTCATTCACACAGGCGGCATCTCTAATAGAGATCTTCCAATATATATATATATATATATACCGATCATGGAAAAAATTTCCAACACAATGCTCACCAACGCTTCAGGAAAGGACAAAGCTCGTCTCCTAGCGGTGAGGGCACCACACTCAGGAGATTTCCTTCTTGCTGTTCCCAATTCCTCTCTGGGCACTCGACTCGACCCACAGGCTATTCGGATTGGTGTTGCTCTTCGCCTAGCCGCCCCCATACTCACCGAACATAGGTGTATTTGCGGCAGGGCGACGGCTGATCAATTCGGACTTCATGGTCTAGTGTGTCACACATCAGAAGGGAAGTATGCTAGACATGAGGAAGTCAATGACATCATAAAGAGAAGCCTCGCCACAACCCGTTGCCCAGCTCAACGGGAACCCCAAGTGCAGAGGTCTGATGGAAGTCAAAAGCGTCCTGATGGAGCCACCATGCTACCCTGGAAGGATGGTAAGCAGATTGCTTGGGACTACACCTGTGCTGCCACATTGGCAGACACCTACCTGCCACACTCCTTAGCCGAAGGGGTGGAGCTGCCAGCCACAGGGAGATCCAGAAGACCCGCAAATATGAAGACCTTCCCTCTTGCTATAACTTCATCCCAATAGGGTCGGAGACCCATGGAGCATGGGGCAAGTGTGCTCTAAAGTTTCTCAAGGAGCTGGGTGGAAAACTCATCATAGAAACCAAGGACCACAGGGCGACCAGCTTCCTCTTTCAGAGACTCAGTGTTGCGATCCAGAGGGGAAATACCTGCAGTATTCTGGGCACGCGGCCCACTGCCAGGAGTTGGACGAAGTATTTGACATGTAGCTCTGAGTTGTTATCTATGTTGTTTTACTCCCCATTTTATTTTGTCTTGAAATAAATTTTATATATATATATATATATATATATATATATATATATATATATATATATATATATATATATATATATATATATATATATATATATTGTTTTTTCCTTTAATTTAGTCAACAAAGGTTTGCTTTGACTCACAAACCCCTAAGAGATTATGATGACGCCGACAGTTAGAAAACAGGCAAGCTTTCCCTTATGCTCCCAACACCCCCCCTTCCTCCAACAACCCTTTTTCGCCAACTCACTAACTACTGATTAACAAAAACAATTTTTTTTTTTTTTTTTTTAATTATTATTGAAAGCAGAGCACCCGAAACCTGAAGCATCAACAACAAACCATCCTCATTTCCCCTTCCACCCCTGCTACCCTAATAAAACCATACCTCACACACATCTCATGTTAGTCCCCCACCCCCTCCCCAACAATAATGCAACCGTGAGGTTCCTATAACCCAAAGAAAATGCCTTACACCACCTTCCTGCATACACCTCTTGATTACGACATCTTGTCCTATAGAAACCTGCCGCCATAGCTCTAATACGGACAGCGCCCTGCTCCTCTCTCATGCACCACGAGATGTAAATGTACTCCACCACTAAATATGCCACCGCCCTTCTTACATCCTCAGGACACGCCTCAACATCCAAACTTAACGCCCTAAGGGTTGACAAACCCCCCGCCCCTACCCTTTTCAAAACCCCACTAAACCATTCTCTCACCACCCCCAACTCCTCACAAAAGTAAATAACATGATACGCAGTTTCAAGCCCACCGCATTTCAGGCACAACCCCTCCCTTATTATGCCCATTCTCCACAATTGTGCCCTTGATGCCAAAATGCCTAATAAAAACCTATACCCTGTTTCCGTACTCCTAGGTGGTATACGCAGCCTCTTCATCCAATACCACACCAATTTCCAATTATACATTGGATAAATCCCTGATCCCTGCACTATCTCTTTCTCCCCCCCTACCCTATCCAACTTACTCACCTTCACCCTACCTGGCACCCTGACAACTGAAAGGTATCTCAAAATATCCTCACAATGCAATAAATCTCTACCCTTCCACCACCTACATACCTCACTCATAACCCTCCCCACTCGCCTGCCCCCCTTCCCCCCCTACTAAAAATTCCTGTTTTACGTATATACTTTGAAGCCTTCTCCCCAATGGTATCAACCCCATACCCCTACGGCCACCCCGCTGGCACTACTTCTCGCGCCAACCAGTGCCTCCATAGCTCCAAATGTATCTATAAACCCTACCGTCAACCTTCTTATGTCACACTCCTGTAGAGGATAAACAGTCGCCACAAACCACAGTTTACTATAAATTAGAGCATTCACTACCACTGCTCTTTGTAACAACGTTACCTCTCCAGGACTGAAACCACTTAACCTACCTAGCGCTTTGTTCACCACTAACTCCGAATTTAAGTCCCTTGCCAACTGACTATTATGACTAAAAATGACAACACATATTTTTAAGCTATCAACACACATCCACACACCCCTACTCCCCAACGGCCCACCCACCCATGAACCTACCTCCAACAACCTAGATTTCGCTCTATTGATGCCCATCCCAGTAGCCCCTCCAAACACCTCTATAATCTTATTAACATTTCCTAAACCCTCACTACTCCCCACCATAATTGTAGTGTCATCAACATAACCTACTATGCCCGTTTCACAACCCCACTTTTCATCCCCATCCCATACCCTCACGAACCAACCTATAAAAGGGGTCTTGCAGACACCCAAAAGGATCTGAGATAGGGACAACCCTGCCTCAGACCCTCTCAAACCTCACCTGAACCCCTAACCTGCCATTAACCTGGACCTCGCAAGGCACCATCATACAAGGTTCTTACCCACCTAACAATTTCCCGCCAAACCCCTGCCTCCCTAAGATCTCATATAACATCTCCTGTCTACACTATCGTATGCCGTTTCCCAATCTAACCCCAGAACCCCTCCCTCTTCCTTCTGTTCCACGAAAGTCTTAATTCTTCTATGCCCCGTCCTAATACTACGTCCTGGTATACCAAACTGACCATCCTCTAAAACCTTCTCCAACACCCTTTTCATCCTATTCGCTAATATCTTGGCAAAAATCTTGTAATCAGAACATAACAAAGTTATTGCCCTATACCCTCTCAAAACATCACTGTCCTTGCCTTTTGGTACTAACACCACCACCCCAGTCCTCTGCACCTCATCCATCGTACTCCTATCCTTCATTTGATTCAGCACCTTTACTAAAACATCCTTCAAAACATCCCAATGACATACGTAGAAATCCCCAGGTAACCCATCCACCCCAGGTGCCTTCCCCATGGTAACCCTTGCACTGCTTGCCATACCTCTTCAATCGTTATTCTTCCACCTAACCCCTTCCTATCCTCCTCCCCCAACCTCTCCTGAATGCTCTCTAACACAATCCCCTACAAACCTCATCCTCACTCTACCCATGAACTTATTCTGAAACCAATACCTCGCATAAGACACATCCCATCCGTAGTTCTTAACACCTGACCTGTATGATAACCCCCAATCTCCTCCTCTACCTTTAACGCCGATGTCATGCCTGTTCTAAGTGTCCTAAATCTCCTCAAAACAGTACCCGATGGCCTATCACCCCATAACACCTCTTCTAATTGACTACGAACCCTTATCGCCCTAAAACTTCATTCTGAATATCCTTTAGTCTACCCTTAAGATACGCTATTTCCTGTTGATGACACCTCCTCCTCCACCACTATAACAATCCCGTAACCTCCCTTCCAAATATCTCTGTAACCCATACCTATACCTAGCCTCCTTAACCCTTCACGCCTATAATAACCTCTCACTGCCTCCTTTGCCATCAATTCCACCACTTCCCAATGTCACAAATGCCCCTACCCCACCCCAGAACCCCTCCCACCAAGCCTCGAAACCCTCACGATCCCCTCTTTTCAGCAAACTAACATTCAACCTCCACAAGTCCGAATAATATTTAACAGCACCCACCCACCCCAACACAGCCACCACACCCCTATGATCTGAAAACCCAACATTTATATTACGCACCTCTTCCACATTTATACTTGAAGACACGTACACCCTATCCAACCGTGCTGCATATCCTTTCCGAATAAACGTATGTTCTACCATAACCTGTCTACCATCTACTACATCCCTAACCCCAACTGCCCCTAACAAGTCCCTCAACACTGCTAGCACACAACCTGCTCCTCTCGGTTCTACGTCATTCCTCCTAATAACACAATTCCAGTCTCCCGCGATCACCGCGATCACCGTTACCGCAGGAAGACCCCTTAATGCATAAACTAAATAATCCCTCACGAAATCCCCCTTGATACTAGGCACATTAACCGCTGGCATATACACACCCAGAAAACAAACCGAGATGTCACCCCAAACCCCATCTACCCTTACAATCCGCCCCCCTCCTACCTCCTCCCATGACCTCAAATGAAAAGGGCAGGATTCCCTAATACCTACCAAAGCCCCTCCCTTGAAAAGTTCTGAACTTCCTGTATATAAATTAAATCCCTTTAACTTCAATTCCCTACCACACCTATAATTGTGTTCTTGGAGGAAACAAACATCAATACCCTCTCTCCACAAAATACTCTCAACCCACATCCTCTTGACCTCCGCTCGGAGGCCATTAACATTCATACTTAAACACTTAAATTCTTTAAAGGTGGTTTCCCCCGATGCTTCGTTACTCGTGCTCCACCTGCATTGACGAAGAACCCACCCCCTGGGCCCTCCTCCCACCTTGTCTACACGCTTCTCCTTTACTCCCCCCCTCTCATTCCTATCCCTTTCTGCTAACACTTTCTTCCCTGTTTTCTGAGCCAGCGTCAACACATCATCTTCCACCGAACCACTAGATCTCTTACGAGATTCTCCTGCCACCTCCATGATCTCTTCAGACACTGCACTGTCTACATTGTCCTCCTTATGAACTTCCGCCTCTACCACACACACGCTCACCTCATTACCACTCTCTCCACAACCACTCTTACTCACGTCATCACTCAGCTCTTCGCCCAGACTTGCCATTACTTCTGGGTTATTCTGCAGCTCATACTCCTCGCCCACGGATGGTGGACTATCAATCAACTTCCTTAGATCCTCCAACATAGGATCTGTCAATTCCACCAAATCATTGCCATCCTCCTGTCCGATGGCGACTGTAGAATCCTGCACCTCCTCTTGACATGTCTCAGGAGGTAATGTCACCACCAACTCCTCCGCTTGCTCCATCTCATCGCTCCATCGACGTGCTCCTCCATCCTTACGCCCTGGAGAAGACCCATTCCTCTCCATGTCACTGAAAAGGCTATCCACACCAATCCCCCTCACCTCTCCATGTCGTTGCTGGGGTAACTGTCCTTGTCTCTCACAAGCCACTGCCAAATGCCCCGCCTGTCCACATAGCCAGCATGTCCTCACTTGCCCTGCATATGTCACATATACTTGTGTACGAAAGAGGGGCATCAATACATATGATGGTATAGGCATCCTCAATGACATCTTCAGACTGTATGATCCTTCTGGCAATCCTGCGTAGGCACCCTGTTCCCACCTACCGACAGTTGCCGCATGAATCACCCCATAGGCCTTGAAAACATCTCTCACATCTTCTTCATAAGTTTCAAATGGACAATTACGAATCCGTATCCACTTGTATGTCACAGATACGTCCCTCAGCCGCACCTCCAATCCTTCCCTCACAACCATCCTCTTGTCTTGATAATCGTCAACAGCTCTTCCGTAGACACCACTCGACGAGAATTTCACAAACACTCTTGTTGCCCCATTCAGTGATATCCCATAAACATCTGAAGTGGCGAATCCATATTTATCACGTAGAATGGCAGGTAAGAGATCGTCTGCATTTGAAGGGTAAATGGCCCCAGCAAGCACCTCAATACACACTGTATTTACTCTCCTTCTGTATGACTCGGCCATTGCTGAGAAAATGAAGTTGTCAAAGCTGGCCACCAGAGGCGCCTGACAGCACACCCTCACACCACAGTGGTCGGGCAGCAACGATCCGACACCGTCAGATGACTTTGAACCATTGGTATAAACTGCGATGGCATGGGAATGAGAATGGAATTGGTCTAGAAAAAAAGAGTGAGAAGTCGCCGTAGGTAGTTGGGCTTTAAAAAATGCTCAATGTTATTTTCCTATAAGATAATTTAAATTTTTACCATTATATTATTATTATATTACCACCTACTCACCCTAAACTAAATATGCAGTCTGTAAATTACTTTTAAAAATGCTAAATGAACAGACATGGACAGCAGGAACTTCCCAAGGGGGTAGGGGAAAGGGAGATGCCACATGAACATAGAAAGGAGGTAGCTGAAGGGAAGACAAGAGTGAATGTAGACGAAGAGAAAAAGGGGCGAAGTAAACAGGGCGACAAACAAATAAAGAGCGTCTACTAACATCTGTGACAATCCTATACATGGAAGGATTGCGGAGGTCATGAGAGCAAACATAATAGCGAAGGCAATGTGCATCATGACGATTGGACAAGGAAGGAATGTTCGCTTCTACATAGAGGCTCTCAACCGGGAAAGAACAAAATGCACCAAGGCATAAACGCAATCCCTGGTGATGTATGGGATTAAGGTTGGAAAGAGTAGCAGGGAAGGCCGCTGAATATATCTGGTCACCATAATCGAGTTTCAATAAAATTAGGGCTGAGTGCAGGCGAAGGAGAGTGCTACGATCAGCCCCCCATGAAAGATGTGCGAGGGTTTTAAGGAGGTTCAGCCGGCTATGACAAGTCGCCTTCAGAGAGGTAATGTGAGGTTTCCAGGATAATCGATGGTCAAGCAGGAGGGCGAGAAACCTGACGGCATCATGTTCTGGGATACGTGAGCCGTATAGGTACAATGGATGATCAGAGACCACTGAACGTCTAGTAAACGTAATTTGATAAGTTTTGATAAGTTTTGATAAGAAATGCCTCCAACTGAACGCCACGAGAGTCACAGTGTGACCTCCCCAATGAAAATGGTGTGCGTTAAAATTGCCAAGTAACAGAAGGGGTGGCGGCAAGGAAGAAACCAGAAAATCAACATCTGGGATAGACAAAGCCCGAGAGGGAAAGAGATATAAAGAACTGAGTGTATACCACTTATTCAAGTCGATACGGGCTATGGTGTAATGTAGAGGAGAATGAACATAGAGCTGATGGTGTGGAATACCAGTGCGTATAAGAAGATCTCTTTCGTTAATGGTTCCATCGGAAAAAGGATCCGATGAATATAACAAATCATAGCCTGAAAAGGGATGGATAACAGTGGATTGTAATTTTTGTTCTTGCAAACAGACCAAAACAGGGAAAAACTGGGAGAGCATCACCTGAAGCTCACCACGGTTACCCCTGAGGCCTCGGATATTCCACTGCAAATAAGCCATGACTTATGAAGAGAAAGATACAAGTCGAAGTTAGAGGTATCTATGGACTAGGGTTAGAAAAGTCCACGTGTGGAGGCAGCGGAAGACCTGTAATCAAAGAAGGAGTGGGACGCTGTGAAGGAAGGAGGGGTGTAGATGGAGAAGAGAGAGGAGGAGGAACTGGAGGTGGAGCGGTGTCCATCAACGGTTCAGTCTCTGTAATATATTCTGTGATAGCTTCCAGTGTTTCGGAAAACAAAGATGCATTAATGTGAGACTACATTAGAAATGAAAGGAGGAGAGTGAGCAACCAACGGGGAGACTAGAGACTGTACTATAGTAGAGGGCGAGGAGATGGAAGAAGAAACCGTCAAAGAGGCTTGGGAGGGGACAGGAGTGGAAGTGACCTGGGGAGGGGCAGTCAAGGAAGGAACTTGGGAGGGGACAGGGGATGATATTGAACAAGGAGGAGGAGGAACCTCCACACACGTTACAGAACTAGTCGGAGTTGAAGAACCCGACAATGGGGATTTTTTACCAGACTTATGAGAAGAAGGGGGCGGTGAGGATTGGGTGGTGGACGAGGGCGTGTAGACACAGAACTATGCAAGTGAGTAGAGGAAGGTGTGTGGACAGTATGGGGTGCCGAGGTAGGGACCTCAGAGCCAAGAACAGCAAAAGGATTCGAGACAGGGGTGACTGAGGATGGGGCGACCACAGAGGAAGCCGCGGAAGTTGGGACCCCAGAAGTGGGGCGACGTTTAGCAATGCGAGAATAGGAAATATGGGGAAGTCTCCTTTGAAGGCGTAGATGAGAGACGGTCATAGCATATGAGAAGCCTTCCACCTCATTGAGACAACGGATTTCCCGCTCATTTAGGTAAACCTGACAATGGCGAGAGTAAGATGGATGCACCTCATGACAGTTAAGGCAAGAGGGAGGTAGAGTACAAAAAGGACTGGCATGGTCGTCGGCAGCACAGACTGGGCATTTAGCCATGGACCTGCAATATTTCGCTGGATGACCAAAACGCCAGCAGTTTCTACACTGTTGCAGTGTAGGGGTCACCTTTCGAACCTGTAAATGGTGACCTGCAATGTAGGCCGAAGGCGGAAGTTCACGGCAGTCAAATGTTAAACGAGCTATATTGCAAGGATAACGTCTTCGCTTATTGGCAGGGAGGACAAAAGTGTCAACTTTGAGGATAGGGAGTTCTTGGAGCTCAATCTGCTCCAAAATGTCATCACCACATGTCTGGAAATTCCATTGGACAATGGTGTTGGGTAAAATGATAGAACCACTACAAGAATTGAGAGAATGATGTTTGTCAATAGTGATAGGAATAGTATCTATGGTCGTAAGGAGAGAAAGATCGTGAGCTTGGCCAGCATTCTGGACCTTGATGATGTGAGTGCCACTCTTGAGAGCGTGAAATAAGATATCTTTACCTACATGGCGTAGGAGAGCCTTACCAATACTATGGGCTCTGGTGGTCTGGTGGCTAAAGCTCTCGCTTCACACGACGAGGGCCTGGGTTCGATTCCCAGCCAGGGCAGAAACATTGGGCGTGTTTCTTTACACCTGTTGTCTATGTTTCCCATCAGTAAAATGGATACCTGGGTGTTAGTCGACTGGTGTGAGTCCCATCCTAGGACACTGACCTAATCTGCCCGAAATGCTCAGCATAACAAGGGACTTTCTATATAGTAGTATGTCACTGATGTCAGCTAGGCCTGTATACCTTGTACATGTACTTGTAGTAAATAAAGATATTATTATTATTATTATGATCGGAAAGATATTAAGTAGGAGAAGTCGGTCTTAGAGTAAAAAACTTTGTCCATTGAGTAGTGCGAAACAAAGTGTTTAAGGGAAGTGTGTGATGAGCAGGTCGTTTCTGAGATGAATGAGAATGAAGAGTTGAATTGTCATGTAAGGGTCTTGGTCGTTTGAATGTGGGACCAGAGGCAGTCTGAGGGACGGGCGAGCAATCTGAAAATTGTCGCAACGTAGAGGGAGAAGCCGGAATCAAGGTCAGAGAAGAGCGAAGGTCAGACATGTCAAAAGGGCCGGTCGGAACCCCGGTACCTGAAGCAGGTGACGAACTGGCACCAGCAAGAGGTACAAGGGTATTGGAGGTGTCCGAAGAGTTGTCCATTAACGAGGTATGGTCAGAACTGGGTGCGGTATCAGGAAGGGGGCGGGGGGTAGTAGATTCATGGATTGGGTTGGCCATGGTTAGGTTACTTCTTTCTTTTTGTTTTTAAGAAAAAAAAAGAAAGAGGAAAATAAAATAAAAATAAAAAAAAGAATAAAAAAAGGGGGGAACGTGGAGGAATAGCTCCTAGGAGGAATGAAAGGGGCGTAAATCCCCCTCTGTGCCCAAGAGGACCTCAACACCGCAAGTAGTGCAGATGCTGCACTACTTGCAGTATTGAGGTCATACCCTACCCTTCATGCCAGTAAACCAGCAATCCGGGATAGCAACTTCACATCCACCGAGCCACCTCGGCGGACAAAAGAGAGGGCGGCCGGATACAAAGCATACCTCCTTCGACCACCGCCCCTGGAATCCGAAAGGTGGCCTCCAGAGATACACCCGTCGCCCAAAAGATACCCAAAGGCACCGCCCGGGAGACTGGAGAGGGATTGGGACATTCCCAGGCGATCCAGATTCCACGGCAAACTACACCACCGTCAAGAATCTCAAGGGAATGGGATGGACCACGGTACCCTTACCCCTACCTAGGAACCAGAATGCCCATGGAGAGAAGCTCACAGGGTAAAAATGGGAAGGGAATAAGGGAGGGATGAGGAGGAGGAGGAGGAGGACAGGAAAAAGGGAGGATGGGGAAGATGGGAGGTAATTAGGTTCGGTCTGAGGAAGAAGACCAAGAGGTCCAATTCCTCAGACCGATAGCCTCTTTACCTCGTCAAGGAGCCTCCCTTAAAGAGGCATACTCCCATAGGCATAGGTGCCATATGCAAAAAAAAAAAAAACTAAAACAACTTAGAACAAATTTGTGAGAGGAAAGAAAGTCTCTCTGATAATAGTGTCATACATAGTGGTATAGTGTATATCACAGTGGTAACCTAGTGTTTAGATAAGATACCATAATAAATGCTATGGTGAAAATTAAGTCGGAAGTGTTAGGCCTAAATAGATAACTCGTGTTGTAAACAGTTGCCAGCTGTCGCCAGGATCCTACCACGCAGGTCAGCTCGTATTAATAATCTTCCTAAACCTGCTAGTGTACCTGACCTCTAGTCTAGTGATACCAATGAGAAAAAAAAAATCCTATTGAAGTACGAAAAGGTGCACAATCTTTAGGAAATACAAAAAGTGTACAATTTTGTAGAAGTACGATAAACAGTGTAGAGTTGCCAGTGAAAGCAGGATACACAACTTAAGACCATTTATATCGGAAACCTTTTCACCAGTGCTACATAGCTAATAACGATAACAAAATTGTACTTAATGTGGTGCCAGCCGTTCATTATAGTAGGAGCTGCAGAAGTAACTGGTTTCTCCAACACGCGAGTTATACCTTTTGTATCAAACTGATCACATATTACTCTGTTAAATAATATTCCAGTAGTCCTTTTCACGAGCTAGTCCAAATCACCGACCAGATTCGTTTAAAAAATAAGTGATCCACTGACCGGATTCGTGAACCCATGACCAGATTCAAAGCTGACTTAGTTTTCTAGGCGCCCTTAACACCCAACCAGATTAAAAAAAAAATAAGGTATCCCCTGACCGGATCCACAAGCTGACAGGGTTTTTAGGCGCCCGTATCAAGGAATAATGTAAATTTGATTAGTCCTTTTAGACCCTGTGTATATATATATAAATATATATATATACGTATATATATATATATATTATATATATATATATATATATATATATATATATATATATATATATATATATATATATATATATATATATATATATATATATATATATATATATATATATATATATATATATATATATATATATATATACTTTCTTTCTTTCAACACGTCGGCAGTTTCCCACCGAGGCAGGGTGGCCCAAAAGGAAAACAAAAGTTTCTCCTTTTACATTTAGTAATATATACAGGAGAAGGGGTTACCAGCCCCTTGCTCCAGGCATTTTAGTCGCCCCTTACGACAAGCATGGCTTACGGAGGAAGAATTCTGTTCCACTTCCCCATGGAGATAAGAGGAAATAAGAACAAGAACTAGTAAGAAAATAGAAGAAATCCCAGAGGGTGTGTATATATATGCTTGTACATGAATGTGTAGTGTGACCTAAGTGTAAGTAGAAGTAGAAAGATGTACCTGAAATCTTGCATGTTTATGAGACAGAAAAGACACACCAGCAATCCTACCATCATGTAAAACAACTACAGGCTTCTGTTTACACTCACTTTGCAGGACGTAGTACCTCCTGGGGTTCTGTCTACCAACCTACTACCTACATATATATATATATATATATACATATTGTAGGTAGTAGGTTGGTAGTCAGCAACCACCCAGGAGGTACTACGTCCTGAAGTGAGTGTAAACAGAAGCCTGTAGTTGTTTTACATGATGGTAGATTGCTGGTGTCTTTTCTGTCTCATAAACATGCAGATTTCAGGTACATCTTGCTACTTCTACTTACACTAGGTCACACTACACATTCTGTACAAGCATATATATACACACCCTCTGGGTTTTTTCTATTTTCTTACTAGTTCTTGTTCTTATTTCCTCTTATCTCCATGGAAGTGGAACAGAATTCTTTCTCCGTAAGCCATGCGTGTCGTAAGAGGCGACTAAAATGCCGGGAAAGGGGCTAGTAACCCTTCTCCTGTATATATTACTAAATGTAAAAGGGAAAACTTTCGTTTTTCATTTTGGGCCACCCCGCTTCGGTGGGAAACGGCCGACGTGTTGAAAGAAAGAAGATATATACATATATATATATATACAGTGGACCCTCGGTTTTCGTGTTTAATCTGTTCCAGAATGATCGGCCAAAACTGAAATCGGCCAAAACCGAAAGCGGCCAAAACTGAAGGCATTTTCCCCATAAGAAATAATGTAAATTCAATTATAATTCGTTTCAGACACCCAGTTTTTAGAGATTAAATATAGATTTACATACAGAAAAGAATGACAAATAAATATAAAGCACTAATACGTAGGGCCCCGCTTTATGGTGTTCCGTTATTACGGTGAGTTCAAATACGGCGTGTGCCACCTGGTTTGTTTACACTTGTGGAAAATATTGGGTATTTTCCCGAAAGGTTATACTCGATAACCTTTCCAATGTGAATATTCTTAATGTGTAATTTGGTACGCATAATACGTAGGAATGAAGAGAGAACCAGACGACCGTCTCGGTGGTCAGGGCGTGGGTACGCTGAGGTCGCCCAGCTTGGGTCAGTCACGTGGGAGTTTTAGTTTGATATCTTTATTATGCACCCCATACCCATCCTGTGGGCGGTAGTCAAAAGATTAAAGAGGTACATAATGGGTCCAGGGACTGGACCTCAAAGTTTGATAGCTGAGCAAGTTACAAAGGTAATGAACTCAGATGGTCACAATCATGACAAGTTACAAAAGTATTTGCAGATTACAGAGGTATATATAGGGTCCAGAGACTGGGCCCCAAAGTTTTGATAGCTGAACAAGGTACAATGGTAATGAATTCACTAGTTACAAGGTAATGAATCATGTAAGTAAATTTACTTACGTCTGTACATGGTTGCACTCATGAACAAATTATAAAGCACGTGGGAGAAGGCAACGAAGGTTGAACAATTGGAGAGTTCTGACTATAATGGAGTCAGGAATCGGCGTTTACAATGACCAAATCGTGGTTAATGGTCTCACTTCACAATAGTGAATGTTGTGAATGTTTGCCGGGAATAATGTGGGACATTAAGTTCAAGAAATTGAAATAATAGGGTGATAATGTGTTAAATAGTGAACGCCGCCGCCATTACGGGTGTTCGGTGGAGGAAATGTGCGTTGGTTTGATCATTGTTCATCGTACACAATTATTAATGGATTAACTTCTAATGAGGGTAAATTAGTGGGACATTAAATCGTCGTGTGAACTAAAGAGAATTTGGTGATGTTAATATCACGAGAGAGAATGTGTTTACCTGGAGTTTACCTGGAGAGAGTTCCAGGGGTCAACGCCCCTGCGGCCTGGTTTGTGACCAGGCCTCAGACTGGATCAGAGCCTGATCAACCAGGCTGTTACTGCTGGCCGCATGCAGTCCAACGTACGAACCACAGTCTGGCTGGTCAGGCACCGACTTTAGGTGCCTGTCCAGTGCCCGCTGAAGACAGCCAGGGGTCTATTGGTAATCCCCCTTATGTATGCTGGAAGGCAGTTGAACAGTCTTGGGCCCCTTACACTTATTGTGTTGTCTCTCAACGTGCTAGTGGCACCCCTGCTTTTCATTGGGGAGGATGTTACATCGTCTGCCGAGTCTCATGTGCAAGTTTGGTACTAATCCCTCTAGGATTTTCCAAGTGTATATAATAATGTATCTCTCCCGCCTGCGTTCCAGGGAGTACAGGTTTAGGAACTTCAAGCATTCCCAGTAATTGAGGTGGTTTATTGTAGTTATGCGTGCCGTGAAGGTTCTCTGTACATTTTCTAGGTCAGCAATTTCACCCGCCTTGAAAGGTGCAGTTAGTGTGCAGCAATATTCCAGCCTAGATAGAACAAGCGACCTGAAAAGTGTTAACATGGGCTTGGCATCCCTGGTTTTGAAGTTTCTCATTATCCATCCTGTTATTTTTCTGGCAGATGCGATTGCTACAGTGTTATGGTCCTTGAAGGTGAGATCCTCTGTCATGATCACTCCCAGGTCTTTGACATTAGTTTTTCGCTCTATTGTGTGGTTGGAATTTGTTTTATACTCCGATGAGATTTTAATTTCCTCACGTTTTCCATATCGGAGTAATTGAAATTTCTCATCACTGAACTTCATATTGTTTTCTGCAGCCCATTTCAAGATTTGGTTGATGTCTGCTTGGAGTCTTGCAGTGTCTTCAATGGTGGAGACACTGTGTGCAGTGATTCTCGGCAGCATTCTTCTAATGACCGTATTTTGACCTCACAATTCTGTCTCGAGAATTGTAGAGGTGTCAAGAAGTCAATACGTACTTCTATATCGGGACGACCACACCAACATCATCGTGTTGCCGTGAACATAATCGCTACCGAGCAAGACCACGAGATCGACACGAGGGAACACCAACAAAGGAAGCGACTCCCTCACCCACAGTAAGTACATTTATTGTTGTAACTGTGTTACTGGCCAGTAGATAGGTTGCAATGATGAATACTTGCTGTGGTAATGCCAATGATCTTCAACGACCATCACTGACAAGGGGTGAGTGATGATTTTAATTGTGTACTCTCTTTCTACTTCTAATCAGTCAATACTAAAATATACAGTCCACAACCATTATTGTATCGTACGTACTAGTGCGAGCTATTTGTGGCTCTGGTGGCTTGGTGGCTAAAGCTCTCGCTTCACACGGCGAGGGCCTGGGTTCGATTCCCAGCCAGGGCAGAAACATTGGGCGTGTTTCTTTACACCAGTTGTCTATGTTCTCCATCAGTAAAATGGGTACCTGGGTGTTAGTCGACTGGTGTGAGTCGCATCCTAGGACACTGACCTAATCTGCCCGAAATGCTCAGCATAACAAGGGACTTTCTATATAGTAATATGTCATTGATGTCAGCTAGGCCTGTATACCATGTACATGTACTTGTAGTAAATAAATAAAGATATTATTATAAAACTGGTCCAGAGCGGACGTGGGGCTAGTGTGAGAATATCGAAGGGACCCCTTGGACGCGACCAGGAATGGGTCAAGTTTTCTCACACGCCTCGTGGGAGTGACTGTAGTAAATTATATTAGATGGTCCCCCTCCCGTTGAGATTATCTGTTTGTAAGTGGCGGTGAAGTCCATACAGGTAGTCTCATAATTCCCCACAACATTCTCCGTGAGCAGAGATGCGCTCACGGAGAATAATAACCACTCTTGGGGACATTAAATAATAACCATTAAATAATAACCACTCTTGGGGACATTAAATGTCCTATTTTACGTCAATATAGACATTTTCATTAATCCAACTATGATATTTTCTTCAAAATTATATAAGAAATACGTTACATAGCATATAAACATGCTGTTTATATGCTATGGAGGTGTTGCCGGGCGGAGGGAAAACATTACGTAATACTAATAATCATCACTCTTGGGGACATTAAATGTCTTATTTTACATTAATACGTATAGACATTTTCATTAATCCATCTATGATATTTTCTTCAAAATTATATAAACATGTTACATAGCATATAAACATTTTATGTACTCACCTAATTGTGGTTGCAGGGGTCGAGACTCAGCTCCTGGCCCTGCCTCTTCGCTGTCCGCTACTGGGTCTCTTCTCTCCCTGCTCCATGAGCTTTATCATACCTTGTCTTAAAGCTATGTATGGTTCCTGACTCCACTATATCCACTAGACTATTCCACTTCCTGACTACTCTATGGCTGAAGAAATGCTTCCTAACATCCCTGTGGGGAATTGTGAGAGATAAGTCTATCTGGGACACCGCCACTAGCAATAAACAAACTCCCAGGGAGATGACCGACTCGTATAATTTTACCGCAGTCATTCCCTTTAAGGTATGTGAGAACTTTACCCGCTCCTGGCCGCACCCAAGGGGTACCTACGATATTCTCACGTTAACCCACTGCACTCTGGACCAGTATAAATAAATCTGAGTAGATAAGATTAAAAAATTATGTTATGTTAAATTTAAGTGGACTGTATAGGTTATTAAACAACTGATCAAACAGGAGGAGAGGTAGAGAACACACAATTAAGTGAACATGACCATCACTCACCTAATTAACAGCATCATAGTGGTGCATTGTAGATCGTTGACC
>WNWK01033342.1:0-21231 GCA_009830355.1 Cherax destructor | reverse complement strand
ATACCTTACCGTTTACGGTTTAAAATTTTAAAATTCAATTTCCAATCACTTTTTTTTGAGTTGAAACAGTTGATGGGCGATTTTTAATCGATGAATAGAAGTAATACTATGAAATAGCTAAAAATTTTTCACGGGAATAATGTAATTTAAAATGGGAGCAAAGTCTGCAAAATCGTGATGTGTAAATATGCTGACACATAAAAATTTCCCGGGGATAATTTTGTCAATTTTCAATAAAATTTTTTATTTTTGTTTATTTTAAAAAAGATTCTCTACCATTTAAAGGTTTACGCTTCTATTTGATTATAATAATAATAATACCATTTCAAAAAAAAGAATAAAAATTTTTTATTTTTTAAATTCTTGGACCCTGAAAGGGTTTTAAAGAATAAATACTATAGTTTTAAAACAGAAAACAATGAGAAATAAATATAAAGCACTAATTTTTGGGACAAATGAACAGTTAAATGTTTTACCTTTTTTAAGATTTGAGGTATTTTGTTGGGAGAGGACAAAATAGTCCTTCAATATGACAATAATATCAACTCTACAGCTTATTTATCTAGCACAATTCATCTAATATGAATAATAAACAATATTAATAACATAGTAACATGACATAAACTCTAGAATGAATAAAAATCTGAAGAAATCTTATCTTAAGGACTGGTGGAGTGTGTTGCTGTTGTGTTGGGTATAAGGGCCACTGACCATAAGCCGGGTAGTCGGTTTCAGCAGAAAGCAACCAACACTATCACACAAACAAGGTGCATAATTTATAAATAAGAATATTTACACTTTAATTTATAAATATAATAATAATAAGAGCTAGGTTGTTGAACCGTGTCCCAGCGTCCTGTCATGCTGGATAACTACCAAAATCCCCAGTGGCAGTGCTTCAGAGGGGTCACAAATGACACAATAAACTTGATGAGGCAGAGAGTGAAATTCAGATAGAAATATTTACACTTTAATTTAATTTATAAATAAGAAATATTCACACTTATATAAATAAGAAATACTTACACTTACATACCTTGGAGATGGTGGCAGAGGACGGTGCTCTTGTCAGTGTCCCTATAATCTCAAACAACATTGTAGAAGTTAAGTTTTGTGTCATCATTTTCTATCGATTAATCGCTTAACTTACTTAAGTAAGTAAGTTTATTCAGGTATATACAAATCCAGTTAGTATACATAGATTATCATATATACCAGAATATGTGTAGAGAACCTAGGAAAACTAAAAAGTCAAGACAGAGTGACCTATTTCCATTGCTACACTTTATCACTGGCTGGTGCAAAGCCTTTATCGATTGTGAAGCTTTTTGACCCATGGTGACTTATTTCACAGTGACAATCACTGAACCAGCAATAAGCACAATAAAGTATGTGAATGTTTAAGAGCGACTGTAATGTTCTTAAAGGTGAAACAACGCTTGACTGGCATCCTGTCTGCCTCACAGCGCCAGGCGGTGCAGGTGGACAGGTCTGGTACGGTTCCTACATGAGTAAATTTTCGCTATACAAAAGCGAAAAAAACTTTCGTTACACGATTTTTCGTATACAGTGGACCCCGAGTTTCGAAGGTTCTTACTTCGTAAACATCGTGTTTCGTAAGCTTTTACGACTTCGAGAATCGAAACCGCTCGTGTTTCGTAACGTATTAGACCTGTCCGCCTGCCCGCGCCTGCGGACGCAGGACGCCGCCAGTGAAGCGTTGTTTACCATTGAGAGAACATTACCAGCGCCTCTTTCAAACATTCACACTACATTTGGTGTTTTTTTTGGTGCTTTAGTGATTGTCACGTGAAATAAGTCACCATGGGTCCAAAGAATTCTAGTGGCACCCTGTGGTAAAGAAAGTGAGGAACACTATCGAACTGAAGAAAGAGATTACAGTAGGGCCCCGCTTTCGGCGTTTCGTCTTTCGGCGTCTGCTCATACGGCGAGTTCAAATTATGACCAAAACTTTTGTATACAGCGAGCGTCTTTCAGATATGGCGCGCCACCCGGTTTGTTTACATTTTCCGTGAGCACGTCTCTATTATGTAATCACTCCGCGCACATTAAATGTCCAATTTGTCAATATAGACATTTTCATTAATCCATCTATGATATATTCTTCAAAATTATATGAGAAACACGTTATATAGAATATAAATATGCTGTTTATATGCTATGGGTTGCCGGGCGGAGGGAAAACATTACGTAATATTAATAATAATCACTCTTGGGCACATTAAATGTCTTATTTTACGTTAATATAGACATTTTCATTAATCCATCTATGATATTTTCTTCAAAACTATAAAAGAAACATTTAATAGCATATAAACATGCTGTTTATATGCTATGGTGTTGCCGGGCGGAGGGAAAACATTACGTAATATTAATAATAATCACTTTGGGCATATTAAATGTCTTATTTTACGTTAATATAGACATTTTCATTAATCCATCTATGATATTTTCTTCAAAATTATAAAGAAACACGTTAAAAGCATATAAACATTTTTTATATCTATGGTGTTGCCGGGCGAGGAAAACATTACGTAATATTAATAATAATCACTTAGCACATTAAATGTCTTATTTTACGTTAATATAGACATTTTCATTAATTCATCTATGATATTTTTTCAAAATAATTTAAAAAAACGCGTTACATAGCATATAAACATGATACATACACCCACAGAATAAAAATTGACAAATATGATATTTGTTTACCAAATGACTTTGTGAAGTCGGAAGAATTACGTTTTCTAGTCAAACATTGAGGGATAACTGTAGAAAAAAATTCCTTTCATATGCCTTCACTTATATATAGTTATTCACGACCCTTGTGGGTTTAGCACTTTTTTATTATGATAATAATAGTAATACTATCATTAACTCTAAAAATAGTGTTTATGAGAATGGGAGTGTTGCTGTTTGTTTATTTTGTACTAACTTGTACACAATGTAAGAGTATTTGTATTGTGAGGTAATTATTATTATAATAAAAAAAAATTTTTTTGAGGTAAAAGTCTCACAAACTCTTACAAACGTATGAATGAACTAAAAGTGGACACGTATTAATCGCATTCATTTCGCCTGACCGAGTGATCGCCCACTACCTGTTCAGTTTGTTTTTTTACCTTGTCTAAACTCCGTATCTCGTTCTCTCTCGTTTACTCTTTCGTTTACTAGTTGGCTCTCATTGACTATGGCGTCTAAGCTTAGTTGTGATAAAAAGGAGTCGTATGCCTCTTACTTTAAGTGCCAAGTTAGAAATGATTAAACTCTGTGAACTGACTTTTTTGGGTTATCCTGGGTTGTCTACGCATATTTGCTATGTATGATAATCTATATAACTGTATTTGTGTATACCTGAATGAACTTACTAACAAGGTATGTGTTGATCGCTGAGATAGCCATCAAATACAGTTACATATAGCAGCATATGTGTAGAGAACCCAGGATAACCCAAGAGTGTACTCACCTAATTGTGGTTGCAGGGGTCAGACTTAGCTCCTGGCCCCGCCTCTTCACTGACCGCTACTAGGTCCTCTCTCTCCCTGCTCCATTATCTTTATCATACCTCGTCTTAAAGCTATGTATGGTTCTTGCCTCCACTACATCACTTGCCAGACTATTACACTTCCTGACTACTCTATGGCTGAAGAAATGCTTCCTAACATCCCTTTGACTCATCTGAGTCTTCAACTAACACTCTTGCTGGAGCAGGCCGCTGGGGATTGCAAGTTAAAACCTATGTTAATTTATCACCAGAGAATCCTAGGGCCCTAAAGAACTATGCAAAGGTAGCCCCGTTTATTATAAATCCAATTCAAAAGCTTAGATGACTACTGATCTTTTCATGAATTTGTTCACAGACTATTTTTAAGCCATTGTTAATACTTTAAGGTAAGTAATAAGTGTACGCTGTGTGTATCTTACTTTTTATTGTGTTTTTTAATGCCTAGTGCTATTGCTAACTTAATATAAGTTAATGTAGTTTGTTGTCTGGCATTTATATGCATTTAGAAGTTGAAAAATGGCGTTCTGCTTTTCGGGCGATGTCTGCTTTAAGGCACTAGCCTGGAACCTAACCTGCCGTATAAATGGGGCCCTACTGTATAGAAAAATATGAGAGTGGCGTACGTCTGAGTGATCTTGCCAGGATGTACAACAAAACCCCTTCTACTATCGGCTCTATCCTGGCAAAGAGAAATGAGATCAAGGAAGCTAATGTTGCAAAAGGGGTTATGTTAATGAAAATAGATCAAAAACAGTGGATGAGGTTGAGAAGTTGTTGTTGGTGGATCCATGAAAACAGAGAGCGGGTGATAGTGTTTCCATGGCGATAATTTGTGAAAAGGCAAGGAAGTTGCACGCAGATCTTGTCAAGACAATGCCTGCAACCAGTGGTGAGGCAAGTGATTTTAAAGCCAGCAAAGGCTGGTTTGACAGGTTTAAGAAACCTGTGTTGTGAGGCATGGTGAGGCAGCCAGCCAGACAAACGTGCAGCTGAAAATTTGTGCATGAATTCAGGTTCGTAGAGGCTGAACAATTCCTCCCCCAACAAGTGTTTAACTGTGATGAAACAGGCCTGTTTTGGAAGAAAATGCCCAACAGGACCTACATTACTCAGGAGGAAAAGGCACAGCCTAGGACACAAGCCTATGAAAGACAGGCTAATCTCATGTTTTGTTCTAATGCTAGTGTGGATTTTAAAGTGAAGCCTTTACTGGTGTATCACTATGAAAATCCCAGACCCTTCAAGAATCACAATATTACAAGAATAATTTGTTGTGCATTGAAGGTTTAACACCAAGGTATGGGTCACTACGGAGATTTTCAAGGAATGGGTGACTGGAGGTTTGGCCCTACTGTGAAGAAATACCTTGAAAAGAAATTGCCACTCAAGTGCCTCCTGATACTGGACAATGCTCCCGCTGACCCTCACAACTTGCAAGAGGTTTGACTGACAAGTTTAATTTCATCAGAGTGAAGTTCTTGCCTCCTAACACCACTCCTCTCCAGCCCAGGGACCAGCAGGTCATTTCCAACTTCAAGAAACTGTACACCAAAGCACTGTTTGAAAAGTGCTTTGAAGTGACCTGGGACACTGAGTTGACCCTAAGAGAGTTCTGGAAAGATCACTTCAACAGTGTAAGCATATGCCTTATAGATAAGGCTTGGAAGGAGGACTTCCAGGACTTTGAACTCTGCTTGGAGACCATTGGCCAGGGTTTGGTCCAACAGAAAGATTTTGAAGGATTTGAGGCTGACCCTGACCTGATCCTGACGACCCGTGCCTGTTGTGACTCTATCGGGCATTGGGGAACAACCTGGGGTTGGAGGTGAGTGGTGAGGATGTGGAAGAGTTGGTGGAGGAGCACAGGGTAGAGCTAACAACTGAAGAGCTGCAAGAGCTTCATCTGGAACAGCAACAGACCACAGCTGAGGTTATTGCTTAAAGGAGGAGGGTGAGAGACAGAAGGAGGTGCCCTCTTCAGTGCTTAAGGAGATGTGTACAAAGTGGAATGAGTTGCAGACATTTGTTGAAAGACACCACCCTGAGCAAGCTGAAATGAGCCTTCTGTGCAGCCACTTCAGTGACAGAGCCATGTCGCACTTCAGGAAAGTGTTGAAGGGTCGCCAGAAACAGAGGACTTGACAGTTACTTCACCAGGCAGGGGTCTGGTGACTCTCAAGCTGGTCCTAGTGGCATTAAAAGACCAAGAAGGAAGTAACCCCAGAGAGGGCTTTGACACCTGAAGTCCTTTGGAGGGGGATTTCCCTTCCAACCACTAACTCCCTGCCCCTTTCAGCAACTCTACCTTCCAGATGCCTGCAACTCTTCAATAAAGGTAAGTAAATGTATATATATATATATTGTTTTTAATTTAGTATGTGAATATTTTTTTTTGGAACGGATTAATTGTATTTACATTATTTCTTGGGAAATAATGGTCGAATTTCGAAAACTTCTGTTAAGTACTAGCCCTGGGAAAGGATTAATTACGTATACTGGGGTCCACTGTATGGTACTTTCGTTTTCGGGGTCCACTGTACACAAATCCAGTTACATAGATTATCATACATAGCAGCATAGTGTAGAAAACCTAGGATAACCCAAGAAAGTCAGAGGATTTATTTCCATTGCTACACTGTTAATGCTACACTTTATCGCTGGCTGGTGCTATAGCCTTTATCGACTTTTGAAGCTTCTTTGGACCCATGGTGACTTATTTCACAGTGAGAATCACTAAACCAGCAATAAACACAATAAATTTATTGGAAATGTTTGAATGAGCGTGCTGATAATGTTTTCTCAATGGTAAACAACGCTAGAGTGGCTGACAACGCCTGTGCGGCGAGGCACGCAAGAGTGGACAGGCAGACAGGTCTGGTACCGGACTGATAGTCGAGGGAATAACCGGTCGAGGAAAATTTGACCGAAAGCCATCAAAACTCGAAATCTTCGAGTCAGACCAACCGAAAGTCGAGGGACCACTGTATATTGCCCCTACAGGCCAGAAATATTACTGGAAAAAATATTAGAAAAGAAAAGAAAATAAAATGAAAAATGCGACTTTACGGAAGTCGTGGATGCTGCCGCCACCCGGTCATTGAGGGTCTACTTCACGCCTCTATATCTCAGTAAGTACTGAATGGATTTTTTTTTCATTATATACAGAAAAATTATCTTCAGTTCTTTAAGAATTTTTTTTTTTTTTTAAAATTTTGACCCTGAAGACACTTTGAGATATGGCCTCTGGACCCTGAAAGCATTAATTCGTTCCAGAAGGCTGTTCAAGTGCCGATCCCGTTCGAGTACCAAACAAATTTTTCCCATAAGGGAAAAATGTAAATTTGATTAATCAGTTTCAGACTCCCAAAGAGCACTTACAGCGACTTTGGGAGTATTTTCGATGTTTTTATGATTGTATTCTCATTTTCTTGGTCTCATTTGATAGAATGAAAGATATATTACAGAAATAGAGATGATTTTGAATGGTTTACAGAATAAAAGTACCTTGAAATTGAGCTCAAATTAGCAGAAATGTTCGATTTTTACTGGGTTCAAGAGTAAACAAATCACGTCACACGTCGTATACACATCAACTGGTGGGTCTAATAGGCTTTCACAAATGTGCTGATATTATTTAGCCTTGCAAGAGGTGTGGGGTTAAAAGATAAAGAATCAAATACAAAGGGAGTTGTCACAGTTGTTTTTGCTGATGACACTGTTTTTGGTTGATTCTGAAGAGAAGTGCAGAGGTTGGTGGATGAATTTGGTAGGGGTGTAAAAGAAGAAAATTGAAAGTGAATATAGGAAAGAGTAAGGTGATGAGGATAACAAAAGATTAGGTGACAAAGATTGGATATCAGATTGAGGGAGAGAGTATGGAGGAGGTTAAGATTCAGATATTTGGCAGTGGACATGTCAGCAGAGGGTCTATGAAGGATGAGGTTAATAATAGAATTGATGAGGGGAAAAGGGTGAGTGGAGCACTTCGAGTCTGTGGAGACAAAGAACTTTGTCCATGGAAGTAAAGAAGGAAGTATGAGAGCATAGTTATACCAACACTCTTATATGGATGTGAAGCATGGGTGATGAATGTTGCAATGAGGAGAAGGCTGGAGGCAGTGGATATGTCATGCCTGAGGTCAATGTGGTGAATATAATGCAGAGAATTCGGAGTTTGGAAATTAGGAGGAGGTGCAGGATTACCAAAACTATTATCCAGAAAGCCGAGGAGGGGTTGTTGAGGTGGTCGACATGTAGAGAGAATGGAATGAGACAGAATGACTTCGAGAGTGATAAATCGAGGGAGGGAAGGCGGGGTAGGGGTCAGCCTAGGAAAGGTTGGAGGGAGGGGAAAGGAGGTTTTGTGTCGAGGGGCTTGGACTTCCAGCAAGCATGTAGGAGCGATTTGATAGGAGTGAATGGAGACAGATGGTTTTTATTACTTGATATGCTGTTGGAGTGTGAGCAAAGTAACATTTATGAAGGGATTCAGGGAAACCGGCAGGCTGGACTTGAGTCCTGGAGATGGGAAGTATGGTGTCTGCACTCTGAAGGAGGGATGTTAATGTTGCAGTTTTATAACTGTAGTGTAAAGCACCCCTCTGGCAAGACAGTGATGGAGTGAATGATGATGAAAGTTTTTCTTTTTCGGGCCACCCTGCCTTGGTGGGAATCGGCCGATGTGTTAATAAAATAAATAAAAAAATTATTTATGCCATTTTTTCAATAATGCAGTAGTCTGCATAGCAGTAAATCTATTATTTGTGTGAATAAAAATTCAAAATGTAAAGCAAGTGTAATATAAGAGGGGCCCGAAGTGGGAGGAGCCATAGGGGAGGGATGGGCCAGCAGAAGGAGCATTCAATATCTGAAGTCATCTTAATAGCTGGATACTAGTGGTGGCACGAATACAGTGTTGCGAATTGCGCTAATATTAGTAATAAAGGTTATCTATCACATTTTTTCAAACTTGATATCAGAAACACGATAGATAACCTAGAAGCACAGTAACGATGCTGAAATTAATTAAAGGCATATTATATGGAGAGGCGGAGGAGGTGTTTACATCAGGGCAAACACACACTTACCAATTTTTTTTGGTTGACTGTCATCACTAATCATCTTAGCGACAACTGTAAGAAGACTGATGTATATGTTCTGGCAGGTCATGTTTGTTTGGTCGAGTGCCGAGCAAATGGTCAACTACAAAGTGTTTTTTTTTTTTTTTTACCGAACAAAGTGTTCGAGTACCGAATTGTTTAAGTACATACAGAGCTGTTTGAATACTGGGGTTCCACTGTAAACTGTTGTAGTGTTCAGAGTGTCTGAAATATTTTAGTCAAAAAGACATTCGTGTGATACATATACAAGTACATTCAAGAGATAAAACAGTGTTCAAAGTGTCTCAAATGTTTTATTAAAAATGCAGTCTTGTGACACATATGTGAATACTGTACATACAGGATATAAACCATTTCAGAGTTTAGAGGAAAGACTTTAATAAAATGTCATGCATGTAAATCATATAAAAACTGAAGGTGATAAGTTCTGGTAATGTTCAGAATATCTATATATTTTATATAAACAGAACATTCTTGTGTACACATGAGAGCTAATATTGAGTATAAACAATATATATGGAAAGTACTGTAAGGTCAAGTTTGTAATCTACTTACTGCAGTAACCAAGAATTCTGGAGTGAAATATTGAGTGAACAACAGTAATGAGATATTCAATTCAAATTCAAATTCAAATTCTTTATTTCTAGTAACATACAGAGTGGGGTGTACTTATAGTAATGTACATTTTATGAAGTAGATATTACAAGATGACCAATAATATGCCTAGGTATGCCTAGGCTTTTCAGGCAGTCTTATGATAGGTCTTACTCAATAGTGACACTGATTATACTGATAGTAAGGTTAGGTAATTGTAGTGATTAATTAGGTTTACAATATTGAGGTACTGAAATTCAAACATTTAAGAATTAAACAATTAGTTTAAAGAATTTAACAATTAGTTTATATATTAATGGTAAAGGTGATGTATTGGCATAATACTGTTTCTATATTGGAGTGTCTTAGGCAAACTTATGACTAGCTTAAGAATTATGAAGCAATAGTTGTATTAGAATTTTGGTTACTCATGTGAAATTAAGGGGAACCACAGATATCAGTGTCTTTTGCTGTGGATATGTGCAAGATAAAGTAGTTTTCATGTGGTTAGCTACCAGTTGGGTGCGTAAGTGAGATAAGATGTTTTTTAACGGTGCTTTTGAAAATGGAGGTTGTGTCTGCAGTTCTAGAGTTTTCAGGCAGGGAGTTCCAGATTTTAGGCCCTTTTATGCGCATTGAATTTTTGTATAGATTTAGTCGGACACGGGGAATGTCAAAGAGATGTTTATGTCTGGTATTATGTCAATGATCAGCAGTAGTGAAATATTCAGTGATCAGCAGTAGTGAAATATTCAGTAATCAGCAGTGAAATATTCAGTGATCAGCAGTAGTGATATATTCAGTGATCAGCAGTAGTGAAATAAGGGTAGTAAAAGAACGCACGCACAGTTCGGGCTGAGAGTTTGAGGAGAGGACATGTGTACGTGTGGGAGGAGGTCCTAGGCCTTCTATCTCAGGACTGCTTATTTCACTTGACTGATAACTCATCATGCATCTCATATCGTTGGATCGTAGCTGCATTATTGTTGGAACTCTTATGTGTGAGCTGTGACTAGTAATCTACCTAGTTAAACACACACTGTTGGTTTGAAGTGGCTCTAGGCCTGCCTTCACTGCCTCCCCCTCCTTCCTCGATTTGGAACTCAGCCATTTGCCTCTATTTACTTATGGTCTAGAGGCGGATCTTGACTGCCCACATAAGTGCCTGGGTGAACCTGTCAGTCCTCCTGCCGACACTCCACAATTTCTGCCAGGACAACTTAAGATAGCCTGCAGTTAGAATATTCCTGCCATACCAGTGTCTTCGTGCATCGAGAAAGCAAAGCCATCAAGCCAAAAAGCAAATCCTTACCTAGTGACTTAGTTAAGAACAATTTAATGAACATTGCAGTACCTGGTCACTTCTTTGGCTACCAGAGACAGCTTTTTAAGTGGGACATACCAGAGGTTCACCTACAAACATAGTAAGTTTGTGCTGATATATTTGTGCACACAGAGTGAAAATTCGTCTGTCATTCCAAGGCAGGTGTGCTAGAACTGTTTAGTGCTGTGGGTTTGGAGTAACTAAGTGTTATGTTATTTTTCCCTTATTTATCATCAAGGTTCTCCATGTACTAGCATAGGGTATTTACTTAAAAGGTCTTAGGGTAAAAGGAGGACATATTTAGGCTAAAAGATACTTACTCAGGTTAGCTGCTGCATCTGAAACTATTTGGTCCCTTGTCATTCCTCCCAAAGGTTATTTAAACCAACATTATAAAAATAGAGCTATATTAAGAAGTATATACATATAATATACAGGTCTCCACTCCTAAACATTAAATCAGCCTTTCCCAAAGCACATGGCTCAGCTGCCACCTTCAACTCTCTCTTTCTCAACATTTCTAACCTCCAGTGTCTTGATACACTGAAGATCACAGAATGTCATGGTAACATCGATCTACAACCCTCCCTATTACCTTTTGGGCACTCATTCAGCCCTGAAGTCAAGTTATAGATAAGCACCAGCAACAACAGCTCGCTCTAGCAGCCATGTTTTTTCAGGAAGGGATTGTGGGAAGCCAGCATCTCTCTAAGCTCCTCCCCCTCAAAACATCCACATCACTTTGCAAATCCTCTCAACATATCTTATGTTATTACAATGAGACATGCAACTTAATATTAGTACTTAAAATGTGTGCATTATTTATATAACCTATTATATTGAGAAAATCAGTTAAATCAGCTCTTTTAAAGTCTTTAGGGTGGCCTGACCTAAGACCTCATAGCAAATTCTGAATAATTCAATATAATTAGGCATTCATGTTATTTAATTACAACAATACATGCTGGGTTCCATAGCCCCCATAACAAGTCCATAATACCCCATAACACCCCCACCTCCAGACGGAGTCTTATAAAGACGGAGTCTTATAAAGACGGAGTCTTATAAAGACGGAGTCTTATAAAGACGGAGTCTTATAAGATGGAGTCTCACAAAAGCTAGCAGTGTCCCGCAGGATACGGCTAGGGAAAATAAGGTCTTAGCCTAAAAGGTGGTAGTAACTCTACTAGAGGTTTTACATATACCCCAGCACCATAATAACTCTTCACTGTACAGTTATACAACAAGGTGACATACAACATGGCAATCTACAAATCTCATGGCTCCACTGAACCTTCCCAGCATAAACATGCAATTCTGCCCTTACCATACACCATACAAAACCCATGAATGGAACAGTACTAGAACAGAGTGCAGAGGTTACTAGAAAACAGTTTAACCACATCCCCATACTGCAGGGTGTAACCATTAACTACTTTAGTGGTTATCAACATAATACATTTTTACAATGCAAGGACTACACAAAGCCCACTGTGAAAGCCAGCACCACAGGCCTGTGCCTCCGCTGCGGTAAATCAGCAGGCAACTGGTACTCCAGGATGGCATCTTCCTGATCAGGAGATGAGAGAGCCAAACCCAGAGCAGTCAGGGTATACCCCAGGCAGAAACTTCACCAAAAAAACATGTCAAGGTGTTCTTTCGTGGTGGCCGAACCAAAAGTGAGACTCTCCAGTCAACACCCAAAATCCTTAAATGGTCAGGCACATACCCCCATCTTCCGAGGACCCCACCCATACAGATCCTCCACCCCTTTTAGGGAGGAACTGCTATAGTACATGGAGGATACACGGACCACTCAGGCAACCGTTGGACCGTTTCGTACTTAGAGCACACCAAGACACAAACAACATACCTCCTGGACTCTCATGTCACCAAGGTTGTCAACTCCGCCTCAACTCACAATATGGGATACCCTGACTCCCTTCTCTGTCTGGCTCCAACCATCTCCTTCACAGTTGAATGGCTGGTAGGGAGCACTCAGGCCCGCCAAGAGTTCACCACTGCAAAAACAACAAGGTCAGCACAAGACAAACACTATGTACTAAGCATGCACCATTTATCTACGCGAGACATCTAGAAAGTGCATCAGCAACCACATTTTCTGAGCCTTTTATATATTTAACTTCCAAATTGAAAGGTTGAGGAAAAAGCCCATCTCAAGAGTCTTTGGTTGTGATTTCTCATCTCTGCAAAACCTCAGAGGATTATGGTCACTATACACTACTACAGGATGTGGGGAAGCACTGAGATAAACCTCGAATTTTTGTACAGCCAACACCAAGGCTAAAGCTTCCTTCTCCACTGTTGCATAACCACGTTGATGCTTTTAATTTGGCCGAGGGTAACAGACTGGCTGCAGGCTCTCTTTCATCACCCTGCAACAACACTGCACCTACCCCTACATCACTAGCATCCACTTAGGGAAAAAGGGCATTCAAACTCAGGACTTTCAAAATAGGAGCATTCCCTAATAACAGTTTCACATGTTCAAAAGCCCTGTCACATTTGCTGTCCCAGTTAAACTGAACTTTGGGACTGGTCAGGTTGTCAGTGGTGACGTTACTTGGGAAAGGTTGGGACAGAAGGTCTGCAATAACCCACCATGCCCAGGAACCTCATCACTGCTTTCCTATTCTATGCTCTGGGAAAATTTACAATGGCCTTCACTTTAGCATTAATTGGGCCACTTTGCCCTGACCAACTACATAACCTGGGAACTGTACACTTGCTTGGCCAAACTCACTTTTACTCAGATTAATGGTTGTTGGCTTGGGCCAGACATTCAAACAATTTCCGTAATCTTACTAAGTGAGTATCCCACTGACTACTGAACACCACAATGTCATCGAGGCCCGTACACCATCCAACCCCTTATTACAGTATTTATGACGTTGGAAGGTGGCAGGGGCATTTTTAGCCCGCGAAGGAGTACATTATATTGAAATAACCCATCTGGAGTGACGAAGCTGAAATTTCCTTGCTCGCTGTGTGAGGGTATCTGATAATACCCTTTAAAGTAAGTCCAGTTTACTCACAAACTTTGCCTCCATCTGCATCAATCACATCATCCATGCGTGGCAAGGGTACAGCAGCCTTCTTACCTCATTTACTCTGCGATAGTCATGCACATGCGCATAGATCCATCAGGTTTGGGAACCATAGCATGGAGATGCCCACTGACCTCGCTAGGCACTATAAACTGGTTTTCAAGGAGAAATTTCACCTCTTCCTCCATGTGTCGTTGTTTTGTTGGGTTCATACGGTAAGGAGCTTGCTTTATTGGAACAGCCTCCCAACATCCACATCATGGGGTAATTTACTGACTTTAGGAATATCCCCAAACAAGGTCGGAAATTCCTGGAGTAACTGAACCAAGTCACAAGCTCCTGACACTGAGCCCCTTCATGGCGCCAAGGATTCTGCAAGATGGCTGACCACAGCCTTACCTCTGTCGTTACAGGAAGTTTTTCAGTATAATCACTTCGACTTGAATGGCGGCAACTCCCGCCCTAGAATGGACCGCTTAAACGGTTAATGTGCATGATCCTGTCTGACTTGGCGCGCCAGGCAATCTTAACTACATATTAGGCCCAGACCTGCCTGTGACAACAAAGGGTCCATCAAAACGTGCAGCCAAGGCATGTCCTGGAACTGGTTCCACCACCTCCTCTCCAACACTGAAGGAGCGAGGCCGCCCGCCGGTCGTACCGCTGCCTTCATGGACCTCTGGCTAGCCTTGTCCGCTCCCTATACGTCTCGCCTGGTCCAATCTTTTCCCTGAAAAGGATAACATCTTCCGGCGGGATGCCCATCGGCACCGCCCAGCCACGTCCTGAGAACGGTAAGTGGCCTCACTGGATGACCATATACAAGCTCAAAGGGACTGAAACTGAGAGATTCCTGGTGCTTTCCACGGCAACAAAAGAAAGGGAATTCCCTGTCCCAATCACTAGAGTTATCCATGCAATAAGCTCGCATCATGGTCTTAAGGGTTTGATGAAATCTTTCCACTACCCCCTGAGATTGAGGGTGATAGGCAGTTGAAAATTTAGCGCTGACTTCAACCCCTTTAACACATTTCTAAATAGTTTTGAAGTAAAGCTAGACCCTGATCGTTTGTACCTCCCGAGGAAAGCCAACATGAGAAAAGAACTTCATCAAAGCCCTTAAGACTACACGAGCTGTAATCTACGTAGAGAACTGCTTCCGGATACCTGGTAGTGGAACAAATAATCGTTAATAAATAATTATTTCCCATTCTGGTCCTTGGAGCGGGCCAACTACATCCACTACCAGCTTGCTGAAGGGTTCACCTGGTGCTGAAATGGGCTGAAGGGGAACAGGTTTAATGTTCTGATTAGGTTTTCCTATAAATTGGCAGGTATGACAGGTCTTTATATATTCCCCTACCGTCTCCCACAGCCGAGGCCAGAAGAAGTGCCTGGAAACCCTAGATACTCGTTTTAGCAATACTAGGTGGCCACCTAGAGGTGTCATGCGCTAAGCTAAGAACATGGTTTCTATAAGGCTCAGGCACCACAACCTGGTGACAAAAATTTGGCTCTCTTCTACTGGTGCTGCAATCGCAGGTGCCTTCTTCATTAAAATACCTTTCCTGAAATAGAAACATTTACTTAAACGTAAAGATTCCTCCTCAGTCACAGCTGAGGCTCTAATTGATTTCAGAGAGTCATCACTCCCTGTGCAGCAATTAATTGCATCATAGTAGGCCTATTTCCTTCTCACCTCCTCCCTGATTTACGCACTGATTAGGTTCGACTCTAGTTGGGCGCCTTTCTTCTGTTGACTGCAGCTCAACATCAGAGAATAGGGTTTCCAAACCTAAGTCCTCACCATCCTCAGGAGAAATATCAGGATTACCCTTGTAGCCTTGTCACGAGACATACTTCTGTGATGGCACCAACAGGGAAAAGGTCTGGCAGGGTTTCCCTAGCCTTCTCCTCCCAAACTTTGGGATCTGGTACTCACACTAGTGGCTCCTCACTGTCTAACAGACCCATTATGTTATTCCCCAATAAGAGGTTAACCCCTTCAAAGGAATTCATCAGTAACCTACAGGAGATAGCCCACTTGGTAAGAGGATTCTACCCATAATTTGTGTACCGGTGCTCTTATGGCCGAACCTGTAATACCCTTCAATAAGATATCTACCCCAGTGTAGGTATCATTAGACACTGGTAACACCCCAGCACGTAATAAGGAGTAGGTGCTACATCCATCCCTCAAGGACAACAGGTTCTCTACTCTGCCCACATCCTTATGCAAGGCAACTGTAGACTTACTAGCAAAAACCTGCATCCTGGGGTCTAGACCACCCAAAGACTCCTCCACTTTTTGTGTTGAAGACTGAATGCAGGCAACTGGGTGTGTCCTTTTCTGATCTCGCCGTCTAGAAAAGCAATACTTTTGCTTGTGTCCCGTTTTGTTACAGTAGTAACAGGTATAATTCTTAAGGGTATTTTTACTGTTTGGTGTAGGACTAGTACTGTGTGCTCGAGGAACTGAAACATTATTTGAAAGACTAGGTAAACTTTGAGCTCCAGCTGACTTACCTTTCCCTTCTTTATGAGAGGGTCTCTCAGCCTTCATGTGTCCCTGAAAATTCTTGTCCCACTTACCTTTATTACCGTAGGATTTGGAATAAGGTTTAGAAAAGACAGGGAAATTTTTTGAATGAGCATGACTGTTTTTACCTACCAATTCCCTATGAGCTAAGAATCTGTCACCCAATTCCATTGCTGCTGAAAGATTATCTGGATTTCTGTCCTCCAAATATTTTCTAAGGTCAACAGGGATTGCATTGTACAATTCCTCATGAACAATTAGATCTACTAACTTCTCATAGTCCTTGTTCACTCCTTTTGAACAAGCCCACTTCTTGAACAGGAACAGTTTCTCATTCCCTAACTCAGTTAAGGTCTGCCCCTCCTGAAATTTTTTACTTCTGAACTTTTGCCTATATTTCTCAGGTATCATTTGGTATGCAAGCAATACTACCTCCTTTACTTTCTCATAATCAGAAAATTCTCCTTCTTCCAGAGTCTCTACTCTCTGAAAACCTTTGCCTACAAGCCGAGCGAACTAGGGAGCCCATTGCTGTTTGGGCCATCTTTCTCCTTTGCAGTCTTCTCAAAAAGGAAAAATATCTGTCTGGGTCATTCTCGTAAACTTAGGGACAAATTTGCCCTTAGTTAGGTTAAAGTACTGCTCAGGCTCTTGGTCTGAACCTCCTAACCCTTTACCTACTCTCTCCTGAGTTTCTAAGAATTTTGTCTTAGCTGCTAACAAAGCTATCTCAAGTTTCATCATCGCTTCCTTATTACCTGGAGGGGTGATTCCTCCTGTTCACTGTTAACAGACATGTTTACTGATGAAGTATTTACCTCCTCACTGAAGCCAGAAAATTCTAAAGATTCAGCTTCTGACATATTTACCTTAAATTCCTGCACAGCATCAATGGACAAGGTCTTTACACAGGTACATTAAAAATAACACAAGTTCTATGGAAAATCTTCACATGGCACTCTACCATAACCATAAACAAAATGTGTTACTCACTTTAATCCCCCCTCTGGAGAAAACAACCTGTAAACTAATACATGAACCTTCCACTGACACCACCAAGGTAATTTTTACTAGGTAATTTTTACAAGGTAATTTTTACAAGGTAAATTTTATCCTACCAAAACATGTGACTCATAACCCTATCTCATACCAGTACATCTCAAAGAATGTTTTGAGTTATTTTAACAGTCAAATAACTCTCCGTTAAGGCCCCATGTTATGTTATTTTTCCCTTATTTATCATCAAGGTTCTACATGTACTAGCATAGGGTATTTACTTAAAAGGTCTTAGGGTAAAAGGAGGACATATTTAGGCTAAAAGATACTTACTCAGGTTAGCTGCTGCATCTGAAACTATTTGGTCCCTTGTCATTCCTCCCAAAGGTTATTTAAACCAACATTATAAAAATAGAGCTATATTAAGAAGTATATACATATAATATACAGGTCTCCACTCCTAAACATTAAATCAGCCTTTCCCAAAGCACATGGCTCAGCTGCCACCTTCAACTCTCTCTTTCTCAACATTTCTTAACCCTCCAGTGTCTTGATACACTGAAGATCACAGAATGTCATGGTAACATCGATCTACAACCCTCCCTATTACCTTTTGGGCACTCATTCAGCCCTGAAGTCAAGTTATAGATAAGCACCAGCAACAACAGCTCGCTCTAGCAGCCATGTTTTTTCAGGAAGGGATTGTGGGAAGCCAGCATCTCTCTAAGCTCCTCCCCCTCAAAACATCCACATCACTTTGCAAATCCTCTCAACATATCTTATGTTATTACAATGAGACATGCAACTTAATATTAGTACTTAAAATGTGTGCATTATTTATATAACCTATTATATTGAGAAAATCAGTTAAATCAGCTCTTTTAAAGTCTTTAGGGTGGCCTGACCTAAGACCTCATAGCAAATTCTGAATAATTCAATATAATTAGGCATTCATGTTATTTAATTACAACAATACATGCTGGGTTCCATAGCCCCCATAACAAGTCCATAATACCCCATAACACTAAGCGAGCATCAGTATCAACATAGGCTGAGGAATGTGCGAGGAACAGAAGCCTGGCCTGATGGGTGACCTTGAGATTGGCACTATAAGACTCGCATGCCACTTACACCCATATTGCTTGTGTCTGGTGAGGTGAATGTCCCTTACGCCGATCCTCCTATTCACCGGTATATTTAACTCATCGCCATCATCGTCCCAGGACTGCTTGTTTCACTGGACTGGTAACTCTTCATGCAGCTCATATCGTTGGATCGCAGCCGCACTGTTGCTGGAACTCTTATGTGTGAGCTGTGACTAGTGATCTACCTAGTGGAACACAGTGTTAGTTTGAAGTGTGTAGGCCTCCTTCCTCGATTTGGAACACAGCCATTCGCTTTATTTACTTGTGGTCTAGAGGCGGATCTTGTCTGCCCACATAAGTGCCTGGGTGAACCTGTCAGTCCTGCCAGATGGATTTAAAGAGTGAGTAATGTAAAGGAGAGCGGAGTAGTTGTGTCGCTACCACCATCACCACATATCTCTCTGCTTGTACATTTCCACCACCGCTCACAGACCATGTGAAGAAAGATGTTTTGAGCGCCGACGATAATTAAGTAGTGGTGCGCGGTCGTCAATTACACCCCAGAGTAACTACGCTAACTTTCTTTCACCTCTACACTAGGATTATTTCTGACCTTCAGCAACAGTGTTTTGCTTTACAGACAGTTAATTGTCATTTGTAAGCCTGTATTAAGACTTTAAAAGGCTCAGAGTTTATTTCAGTGTAGTGACTTCTACATTTATTAATAATAATAATATAATAATAATAATATTTTATTTTGATGCATGATACAAGTGTACATTGTTATTGATAGTTACAATTATGAAACTGTAATGCAAGGAGAGCCACTGGCATGCCATGGCATTAGGGGCAGCTTATTCTAAAGACTTATTCACTAAGTAGTTAATGCTAGTGAAATTGATTGAGTTTATTCTAGTTCTGTATTTTTAAAATTACAATATGATTATACATACTATTCAAAGGCAATACAAGAGAAATTGGTTGAGTTTAATCTAGTTGTATATTTTAATTCAAGTTACAATATGTTGATGTTATACTAGTATAATAACAATACTAGAAAAAATTTATTGAGTTTCTTCTAGTTATATATTTTATTTAAATTAACAAAATGATGATACTACTATAATATTTTAAATGACAATATGATGATATGCAATTGCAACAAGTGTTAAGGAGGATGACATATAAAATTGAGATTATCTTAAGTAAAATAACATTGGGTTTGAAAGTTTGTTACAGTATGAGTATTTAGTATAGGGTGAGTAGGTGATTTTGAGAAGAGTCTTGAATTTATTTTCCGACAAGGTTAACTTAATATTTACTGGTAATGAATTCCAGATTCTGGGGCCCTTTATGTGCATAGAATTTTTACATTGGTTAGTATGGACTCGGGGTATGTCAAATAGTGATCTGTGTCTTGTGTCATGATCGTGGGACCTATTAAAGTTGTTGAGGAAAATTTTGAGCGGAGGATTGATGTTAGCATGTAGAGTTTTATATATGTAGAAGGCACATGCATAGGTGTGAATATTTTTTTTGGTGAGTAGTTTTAATGTTCTGAATATTGGTGGAGTATGCTGTCTAGAGTGGGAATTTGTTATCATCCTGACTGCAGCCTTTTGCTGGGTTATGAGTGGTCTAAGGTGATTTAATGTTGTTGAGCCCCATGCACAGATTCCATAGGTGAGATAAGGGTAGATAAGAGAATAATATAGTGCAATGAGAGCAGGTTGTGGCACATAATAGCGTATCTTAGATAATATACCTACTGTCTTTGAGATTTTCTTGGAAATTTGTTGTATGTGTGTTTGGAATTTGAGACTACTGTCAAGGTGGATTCCTAGGAATTTTCCTCTGTGTGTCTTGTGATGGGTGAACCATTTAGCGTTATGTTAAGTGGAACATTTGTAGCTTTGTTTCCAAACTGAATGAAGTAGATTTTGTCAGTATTGAGAGTAAGCTTATTTGTCGTCATCCATGTTGATATTTTCTGTAATTCGCCATTAACTGTGTTGGCTAGTATGACTGGATTTGGGTGAGAGAAGACATATGTTGTGTCATCTGCAAATAAAATGGGTTTGAGTAGTTGTGATGCATTCGGTAGGTCGTTTATGTGATGGGAAAATACTAGTTCGAAAAGTATCAACAGGTCAGCAATTTTCTATATCAAACGAACGTGATCTCACCAACTTCCTTAGACAAGCTGACATTACCATTACTGATTAGCCTATTGTCCTCAACACATAATATACGTGTGGTGTATTAGTGTATGTTACTACTACTTTGTGAAATTTTTTGTACTAACTTTATACTAGCTAGTACCAACTACCTCATACACTATGTACTTTACTTTTAGTGCTATTACTTGCTTCAACTTTATAATATAAATCAAATCTTGCTTCTAAGTTAATTTTATATCATATTTACTATCTGTCCATTTAATTTAATCCCCATTTATATATTCTCTTGAAATAGTTCCCAGCAAATCAATACCTAGTACTGCCTTTCATCCAATAATTCCTTTTACTTAAGGTGCTAATTCTGGTGCTAAAGTGTTTTACTCTTTTTATTTACTATTATATTCCCTAAAGTGTTAACTCGTAATTAAGGTGCTATTTTTGGTGCTAAAGTGGTTTACTCTTTTTATTTACTATTATATTCCCTAAAGTGTTAACCCTCATTGTTTACTATTATATTCCCTAGATTTTATCTTAAAAAAAAAAAAAAAAATCTAACTGCCACAGTTCTTTTATTAATTTTTATTATAATAATTAAGGTGCTAACTCAGGTACTAATTTACTTTACTTTCATTGTTTGCTATCATTTTCCCTAGCTCCTTTATTCCCAGCTTTAGTAAACTACCATAGTACAATCAATTGCATTCGTATAAATTGACTAAGGTACAAATTCACGTGCCAAGAACTCTGTCAAATACCCTGTATCTCTACAAACTCTAATTAAAAATTTGTAATAATCAAA
>WNWK01033341.1:0-21231 GCA_009830355.1 Cherax destructor | reverse complement strand
GGGCTGACCTTTGTAAGTCGGCTGAAATAGGATTGTTTAGGAATGACACATTGGAAAGTTTTTCTTTTACAGTAAATCTTATGTGTCAGCTGTACCTTGCTGGACATCATGACGAAAATAAGAGTAAGAATTCGAGTCACTGACAGCCAGAAGTCCTAGAGGGAAATACTTGATTGTATTTGTACCAATTCCACTGTTGCACCAGTGGATGTATTCCAAACTCACTCTGGTGCAGTACTTCTACTCTCATCTGAAGAGGAGCTGCTCCAGTTGCTCAAGAATAATGTTCTTGAAAAAATAAATGATCTGGGTATCATCCCCATTCCACAAGACTGCTCCCATGCACAACGTACTGTATTTGTGGCAAGAATCAACAGTTTCATGAGAGACTACACAGCTGAAGAACTTGATGAATAAATTAATCATGAAAACTCCGAGATGAAGGTTATTAAGGCATGTAAATTTTCCCAAAGTTCAAGCATCCAGCAAATATTAAAATTAACCCTCGAGACACCAGAAGAAGCCAAAATAATATGTCAAAATCGTATGAAATGCTTTGGAACCAGGTGTACACCAGACCAAATCTCCATGGAAAGGTTTGTCAGTGTCACACAATGTATTAAGTGTTATGAGTTTGGTCATAACACAAATAACTGCAGCAGCCAAAAACGATTTGCAGTATCTGCTCTTGTGAGCATATTTTCAGGGACTGTCCTAACAGAAACAATCCCAAGTGTGTCCTTCGTAAAGGGAAACATCATGCTGTCTCCCCTAGCTGCCCTGTTAGTAAATCTACAATCCAGCAAATTACAGAAGCTAAACAACAGGCAAACAACAAGAAAACCTCTCCTCTAGCACCTCCAAAAATGTCACAGGACTCATTTCCTAATCGACCTGGATCTGGTGGGACTCCTACTGCCACGTCTACCAATTATAATGTTTGGAATTCTTCCCCTCCTGCAGCGCCCCACCCTAACCCTAACCCCAACATACACCAAGCACAAGGACAATCATCAATCCCAATGTCTCCCTGGTCCTCAGAGGTAGATGTTATAAGAGGTACACTGATGTTCATGTTGGTCAAGGAGGTAGCAGGTAGCAATGTTAAGCTCTACTCCTCTATTTTAAATGATTTGTTAGTGGCTAACGGAGCCAGGCCCTTAATCATCCCAAATAATGTGAAATCAATAATGAACCAGTCCCCTCAAAACAGGAAGTATGTGCCCTCCTCCACAACCACACACAATCAAACCTCAGCTCACAACCCAAGCCCAGGCGTAATGGAAGACCCAGTTGAAACAACAACTCAGACCTGCGAGTTATAACTGCCCCTGAACTTGCACCAGACACCGATGCACAATCTACCGCAATCAAAGCTGATCCAAAAGTACAAGTAGTTTCCAGTGATACTTCAAGTGGACTTACACATTTACACATCTTCTCCCATCTTCTCTCCTCAGCCTTATCACCTGGTCCTTGACTGTTGTCTTCCTTCTGATGTGACTGAACATCAGTTTCGGGTCGGACTTAACTTTCGATGCTATGTCGTTTTCATTCTGTTTCTGGGCCTCCCTCCGTACTTGTGCATACTCGTTTCTAGCTCTTCTACTAATCTCTTTGTTTACTTGGGTTCTTTGCCTTCTGTACCTTTTCCATTCTCTGACACTCTGAGTCTTTGCCTCCCTGCACCTTTGGGTAAACCAGGGGCTCTTTCTGGCCTTCCCACTTAATCTTTTTCCTCTGAGTATAAACCGTTCCTCTGCCTCCTTGCACTTTGCCCCTACGTATTCCATCATTTCATTTATTGTCTGTCCTTCCATTTCCCTTTCCCACTGAACGTCCTGCAGAAAATTCCTCATGCCTGTGTAGTTTCCTCATTTAAAGTCTGGTTTGTCTCTATCGGTACCGTTTTCCCTCTCCACCTGTAGCTCTACAATGTACTCAAAACTCAGCACCATATGGTCACTGGCTCCTAGGGGGCTCTCGTGTGTTATGTCTTCAATATCTGAGCTGTTCAGGGTGAATACAAGGTCCAGTCTTGCTGGTTCATCTTCTCCTCTCACTCTGGTCGTGTCCCTGACATGTTGGTGCATCAGGTTCTCCAGTACCACGTCCATCATCTTGGCTCTCCAAGTTTCTGGACCCCCATGTGGTTCTTGGTTCTCCCAGTCGATCTCTCTGTGGTTGAAATCGCCCATGACCAGTAGCTTCGCTCTGCTCATGTGCGCTTTTCTTGCCACCTCCGCCAGGGTGTCCACCATCGCTCTGTTGTTCTCATCGTATTCTTCGCCTGGCCTCCTGCAGTTCTGTGGTGGGTTATACATCACTGCAATGACTATCTTGTGCTCCCCAGACTGGATGGTACCTACTATGAAGTCCCTTTCTCTACCCACCTCCATTCCTTCCATTTCCTCGAATCTCCAATGGTGCCTTACAAGCAGTGCGACCCCTCCTCCCCCCCTGCTCCTTCTATCTTTCCTCAGGATCTGATATCCCTGTGGGAAGATTGCATCTGTTACTGTCTCATTTAGTTTAGTTTCTGTGACAGCTATGATGTCTGGGGATGCCTCACCTGTGTGTTTGTGTGTGTGTGTGTGTGTGTGTGTGTGTGTGTGTGTGTGTGTGTGTGTGTATGTGTATGTGTGTGTGTGTTGTGTGTGTGTGTGTACTCACCTAATTGTACTCACCTAATTGTGGTTGCAGGGGTCGAGACTCAGCTCCTGGCCCCGCCTCTTCGCTGTCTGCTACTGGGTCTCTGCTCTCCCTGCTCCATGAGCTTTATCATACCTTGTCTTAAAACTATGTATGGTTCCTGCCTCCACTATATCTTTCTCTAGACTATTCCACTTCCGTGTGTGTGTGTGTGTGTGTGTGTGTGTGTGTGTGTGTGTGTGTGTGTGTTGTGTGTGATCTTTGTTTAAGATCGAGTGTGAGTATTTTAAAGGATTGATTGAGTATACATATTTTATATCTAGTTATTAATTCTCTCTATGGTAGAATTGAGCTTTGGTGGTAGTGAGGTAGAGAGAGAGTAGATCATAGCCTCAGGCGCTTCCTTAGGATGACCTGTGATCTTATTTGAGGTAACTCAGATAAGATCACAGACGGACCTCGCCAGTCATATAAGGTCATTTGAGCAGAAGACACCTAGACTTGAGCAGTGTGGGGTGGTGTAGACAGAGTGGTAGTTATAACATTTGAAAATCTTAAATCGTGATATGTGAAATTGTGACAAGTGAAATCTTAATTCGTTATAAGTTGTAAGTTTTGTGGATGAACTAGAGAAAATGTGTATTGAAATTGTATTTTTTTGTTGAACTAGAGAAAATGTGTAATGTTTTCCATATGATGATTATGAAATGAAATGTATATGAAAATGTTTAATAGTGGAACTTTTTTATTCTGTTACCCGAAAACATGTTAAATTGTACATTTTTTGTTGGTTGTTTCAAATTCAAATTCAATTCAAATATTTATTTAATTGCAAGTTTACATAGATTTTGTAATTACAATCATAAACTGAAGTGCAAGAAGAGCCACTGACATGCCATGGCATTAAGGGCAGCTTAATCTAATGGCTTATAGACTCTGTACATAATATTAGAGAAATTGATTGAGTTTGTTTTATTTAAATATTAGATTGTTCAAATTACAATATGATGATATTACATTGTTCAAATTACAATATGATGATATTACATTGCAACAAGTGTTTAGTGGGATGGTAATTAATAGTAAAAATTGAAATTATCTTAAGGAAAATAACATTGAGCATTTTTTTAAGTAATCTACAGTATGAGTATTTAGTTTAGGGTGAGTAGGTGGTTTTTGAGAAGAGTCTTAAAATGATTTTCAGACAAGGTTATTTTAGTATTTACTGGTAATGAATTCCAGATTCTGGGGCCCTTTATGTGCATAGAATTTTTACATAGGTTGATATGAACACGGGGTATATCAAAAAGTGATCTATGTCTTGTGTTGTGGTCATGGGTCCTATTAAAGTTGGTGAGGAGAATTTTGAGCGGAGGGTTTATATTAGAGTGTAGAGTTCTATGTATGTTGTAGGCACAAGAATAAGTGTGAATGTGCTTTGTGGTGAGTAGTTTTAGGCTTTTTAATATTGGCGGAGTATGTTGTCTAGAGTGGGAATTTGTTATCATTCTAACTGCAGACTTTTGCTGGGTTATGAGTGGTCTAAGGTGATTTAATGTTGTTGATCCCCATGAACAGATTCCATAGGTGAGATAAGTGTAAATGGGTGAGTGATACAGTGCAAGGAGAGCTGATTGAGGCACATAGTAGCGTATCTTTGATAATATGCCTACTGTCTTTGAGATTTTATGGAAATTTGTTGTATGTGTGTTTATAATTTAAGGCTAGGAATTTTCCCTCTGTGAGTCTTGTGATGGGTGAACCATTGAGCGTTAAGTGGAACATTTGCGGCTCTGTTTCCAAACTGTATGAAGTAGGTCTTGTCAGTATTGAGAGTAAGCTTATTAGTCGTCATCCATGTTGATATTTTCTATAATTCGGCATTGACAGTGTTGGCCAGTATGACTGGATTTGGGTGAGAGAAGACATACGTTGTGTCATCTGCAAATAATATGGGTTTGAGTACTTGTGATGCATTCGGTAGGTCATTGATGTAAATGAGGAATAGGAGTGGATCCAGTACACTTCCTTGAGGGACTCCGACTGTAATTTGTTGTGTGGAAGAGTTCGCTCCATTTGTGTACACGTATTGGCTTCTGTTATTAAGGTATGATTTTAGGTAGTTGAGTGAGTGACCTCTTATACCATAGTATGCTAATTTTGTGAGCAGTAAATCATGGTCGACTGTATCAAAAGCTTTGCGTAGATCAATGAAGATTCCCAGTGGGAATTCTTTCTTCTCAAGTGTGGTGTATAGTGGCATGTATATAATGGCATCATTTGTGCTCTTGTTGGTCTTGAATCCAAACTGACAGGGGTTGAGTACGTTGTGTGAGACGAGGTAGGAATAGATCTGTCTATGAATTAATTTTTCGAAGATTTTAGAAAGCAGTGGTAAATTAGATATTGGTTTATAATTATTCAAGTCTGTTTGATCACCTCCTTTGTGGATCAGGGTGACCCTTGCTATTTTGAGAATTGATGGGAAGGTAGAGGCTTCAATGGATTTATTGAAGAGAGTTGCAATAATTGGTGACAGTACCTGTGAAGCTTTTTTGCACATAAAAGGTGGTAAGCTGTTTATGTCTCCTGCCTTGTTTTTAAGGGTGTTGATTATGAGCGAGACTTCTATTGGGTTGGTAGGAGCTAGAAATAGTGTATCCGGGTAGGTGTTGGTGAGGTAGTCTGTTGGACGGGTGTTCGAGCTTGGGATTTTACTTTCTAGATTCTTTGAAATTTTTCCCCTGTGTTGTATATGAAAGAGTGGAAAAATTTTATTGTATATGAAAATGTACCGAAAGAGTGGAAAATAAATGAAGAAAAAATAATGTGTATTAATGTTATCCTGTTTTAACATGTTAGCCTGTGTTTTACTTGTGATGAGGTCACATCCCACTTGTTTTTACTCAGCGGTAAGTGAGGTCACACCCCACTTGTGTTTACTCAGCGGTCAGTGAGGTCACACCCCACTTGTGTTTACTCAGCGGTCAGTGAGGTCACACCTCGCTTGTTTCAACCTGTTGTACTCCTGTAGGGGGAGACCATGCCCCATATGGGGGCATGGAACCTTCAATCTTGATCCAAGGATGTGGAGCATTGAAAAAATGATATTATTAATGAAAATCGAGGTAAAAAGGGGAAACTATTGTTTATTCGATGAAGGTCTTGATCCAAGGAAGTGGAGGTCTTGATCTGAGGAATTGGAGGGTAAAGTCAAATCTTTTTTTGTTTGTATTACCAATACAATGGACCCCCGGATTACGTCATTATTTCGTTCCAGAATGCTGTTCTAGTGCCGTTACCGAACAAATTTGTTCCCATTTGGAATATAATGTAAATTAGATTAGTCCTTTTAGATCCCCAAAAATACACTTACATAAGCACTTACAAAAATACACTTACATAATTGTTCGAGTTTTGAGCAGTACGTAATCCGGGGGTCCACTGTATAGAGAAATTTTAAGGGATATCATATAGGGGGAACCTTTACCATACCCCCACATCATTTTGAATACTTACCCCATAAGGAGGACCTCAGAACTTGAACCAAGGAAGTGGAGATTACAAAAAAAAAAAAAATGAAAATTGAGGTAAATCTTGATCCAAGGAGATGGAGAATTAAAAAAATGTATCTCTGATCCTCATAGGGACCTTCAAAAAAAAATTTGAAAACAAGGGAAGGGGGTAAAAAGAGGGGGGAGACGGGGGCGATCTGGGAGTAAAGGGGCGCTCCAGGAGGTGAAGGGGTTAGAGGGGTCATTAACACAAAGGTGCGAATTTTCACACCTAGGTGTGAAGGAGGGGGTGGGGCGAGCGGACCGGAAGTGGGGGAACCTTGAACCGCCGCCATTTTGAGCCATACAGCCGCGTTCCCTACTACTGCTCACCTTCCACATTACCTGGAGCCGAGATCACTTAATATCATATTGCAAACTTCCTTATTAATAGCTAAAATAAGCAAGTCCGTCTATATAATATTATCTGGGGCCTCATATAATTTTACCAAATGGAATCATGTTATATTAATGTACATAAAAAAAATTATTTAATATATTAGATTAAGGTGTAACAGTGCGAGAATAGTAAGAAAGTGTGTGAGTCGTGTAGGTTGTTACTGTTATACCACAGTGTGTGAGAGTCGTGTAGGTTGTTACTGTTATACCACAGTGTGTGAGAGTCGTGTAGGTTGTTACTGTTATACCACACAGTGTGTGGCATGTAGGTTGTTACTGTTATACCACACAGTGTGTGTCGTGTATGTTGTTACTGGCTGTTATTCCACAGACTGGGAAGGAAGGCCTCGCTCTCACTTATGTTTTTACTCGGTGGAGTCGCATGCTTCATATCCGGATTTATCCCTGAAGGTAAATTATGTGAGTTTATGGTATACCCATGACCACACTCCCAGACCCATGACCACACTCCCAGACCCATGACCACACTCCCAGACCCATGACCACAATCACTTCAACACCCATAACCACACCCATGCCCACACTCACTTCCACACCCATGCCCACACTCACTTCCACACCCATGCCCACACTCACTTCCACACCCATGCCCACACTCACTTTCACACCCATGCCCACACTCACTTCCACACCCATGCCCACACTCACTTCCATACCCATGCCCACACTTGTTTACAAAAGGTTGTGTCGTTTTTGGTAGCGGGAATACAATGATAAGGATTTGGAGGCTTCTTACTTTATTAATATAAAGTGTGGGGTACACAGGCTGCGTGTTTTGTGGCCATGGCCCGGCAGGGCCATGCGCCTTGCGAGGGAGAGAGGAGTTAGGCCTTGTTGTCTGTGTGATGTCTTGGTGCCAAGTGAGAAAGGGCCAAGGCGGGTCCTGGTTGATGTGGAGCATGTCACGAAATATGAACTCAGCTGGCAGACAGCATGGCTGTCTTTGCAGACAGCACAGGCTGTCTACATCGCTCGGCCATGCACCCATGGTCGTCCCTGACCATGAATCGCAGTAAAAAAACTCGGTCTCTCACAAGAACAGGTCACAGAACACGAAAGAAAAATACATATATACATAAACATATGGACATAGAAAAAAAAAACTTCCTCCAGAGAAGGAAGAAAAAAAAAGTGTGCTTCATGGTCTAAGGCAATGAGCGTCGATGCAGCACTGCACGCCTTCCTGCGTCTGGACACGTACTGAAACACGGGAGACATAGCTGCAGCTGAGCTGTGACATAACAGGGTATGGTCTCCTCTGGGAGGTGAAGCAGACATCGTAGTAGTCACAGCAGGGTTCACTCAACCTGGGGCACAACCTGCTGGTGCCCTCGAGTGAGGCGTCTTCAGTAGTTGCAACATGGCAGGACTACATCTTCAGGCAAGCTACTCAGGAGAACATTCCTCGACTGGTACTGTCACTGGAGCTGCTGGTGAGTGTGAAGTGAGTCGTGACAGGAACGACATCGGCGAAACATCAGGAGGTCGTATCAGCATACACCTTACTGCAATGAGTGGGCTAGCAGTCAAAGTGACATCAACTTTGTGCAGACTGCTCACTGAAGCTGTGACATGAGGCTGACAGTCACCTGCCGACATGCTTAACTGCGGCTAGACGAGTGACACCTCTTGACAGTTGAGGTTACAGCAGAGGGCAGTGTAAGCATCCCCAGACTGGTCATCTGCAATAACTGGACTGATGGTCTAGGAGGTGAAGTGGAATGGTCTCGATGTGAGAATCGTCGCGGGAACGATTCAGCAAAGGCATCTACGAGCGGCGAACAATAAGAGCTTTCTGTACAGGGTGCTCGGACACACACTCGTAACTGATGCCTGGACTTGACAAATGTCAGCTGTCAAGCACGCGGGGCGCGGGTCACACCGAGTGACAAAGTAACACACAGGTGCTATATAGGACACACGAGAAAACTGCACACATACTGCACATGTGGTACAACATAGCTTACTAGCAAATGACACTTTTCTGTGTAAAAATCAACACAAGCAATACACGAACATGTTAGAACACTGACTGAGAGGAATTAATGAACACTCGACTTATATCTTCTCTCAAACTTCTCGAAAGTAATGAAAATAAAATGCTCACTGTGAAACTAGAACACTCGGGACATCATGTGGGTGATGTCAAGCGTGACGTCGTGTGATGTCATGGAGTGACATCAGCAGACATCGTGGTGACGTCGCGAGGTGACATCCTTGAGTGACGTCGTGATGGATGTCATGGGGTGACATCGTGAGTGACATCAGTGGAGTGACGTCATGACGGATGTCATGGGGTGACATCGCGAGTGACGTCAGTGGAGTGACATCGTGAAGTCGGCAGCATCGTGACATCGCAAGGTGACGTCCTGGAGTCAGGCAGCATCATGACATCAGCAGCATGGGTTGATGCAGCAGCAGACCACAGCATGTGGCTTGGGAGGTCTGGCTTAACCCACATAGCTTGTGATCACATGGCTTGGTAACACCCTACGTGGCTTGCTGATCACATGGCTTCGAGTGGCCTCGACACTCGGATACACAGTTCTGACTAGAATTCACAAGGAAATTCACAGAAAACAGCACAGAGGGAGTGGGCAGTGAGTGGTGAGTGGAGTGAGTCGGCAGCGTGAGTGTGCGAATCAGGCAAGGAATTCCGGCCGCTTCCTACTCTCACCCTACCCATACACGGGGGAGACACACTAGAGCTGAAATCACCACAAACTCACCTCTGAAGTGCTGAAATAGCAGTGCTGAGCTGAACAACAACAGCAGAACATGCTGGCAAGGCTGAGCACGTGACTGAGAAACAGCGTGGGATGCTGTGCGTATAGTCAGTGATGCCATTTCTCGGAGAATTAGGCAAATTTCGTCCTGAATCCTGCTTGTACCTGTGTCTGGATGCTGAGATTTGCAGACCCGACATCAGGATAACTCGTTGAGAGACGGATGCTTCTTGTGTAGGCTGATGAAGTGAAGACAAACTTCATTCCTCTTCCTTCCCTCTCGAGCAACATCAGCTGCGACCACCGCATCCACCATTTATAACGATACTTCCACACCCATGTCCACACTCTCTTCCATACCCATGCCCACACTCACTTCCACACCCATGCCCACACTCTCTTCCATACCCATGCCCACACTCACTTCCACACCCATGCCCACACTCACTTTCACACCCATGCCCTGTTACGATCCTGGCCTGTAGACCACTAATTAGTTTAGCGGTTATCGTAACAACAGTACAGCAGGTGTTAGGAATTATCAAAGTACAAGGCGAAATGAGATCTTTAAAGGTTTTTCCAGATTTTATTTAAGAATATACTAAGATATTTAGGACACTTAGTAAAATAAAATAATCTCATAACCTCCTTACTCTTAGGAGGGTGTACACACTATATAGTCCTTTACTTTCACTCTCATAAGCACCACAAGTTACATTTGTCTGTACAGTCTTAATATAATAATACGTAAAGAGGATATATAAAACACTTCCTCTGAATTACAACACTTCACAATGTCAATAACGTCAATGTCAATAACAAGTTAGAGTTTATCACTAGACTTAAGCAGAGAATCACTACACTGAAGGTCACTATCACTGTTTCCATACGAGTCACAACTCCCTAGTGATCCATAGTTCCCAAGTCTATTCTGTAGAAAGAACGTGAGGAAATAAGAGCCTCTGAAGGTAAGCTCACCATGCCAAAGGTGAGAGAGAACTGAAGAGTCTCGGAGAGCCTCAGAGGGTATGCTCACCATACCATGGGTGAGAGAACTGAAGAGTCTCTGAGGGTATGCTCACCATACCAGGGGTGAGAGAACTGAAGAGCCTCTGAGAGTATGCTCACTACACCAGGGGTGAGAGAACTGAAGAGCCTCTGAGAGTATGTTCACCACACCAGGGGTGAGAGAACTGAAGAGCCTCTGAGAGTATGCTCACTACACCAGGGGTGAGAGAGAACTGACCTGAGTAGAGCGCCTAGGTTTGACCTCTGCTCGGTATAGAAGGGGGAGAGGACAAACGAGCTGCTCAGTACTTCATTCACCCCTTACCTCTTTAAGTCTCCTACCTAAATACATACATAACTAATATAACATACATAACTAATATTGAGTCATATGATATTAAGAGAAAAACCTCGTTTTTTCATTAAACTATGAGAGGGCGTAACATGCCCACACTATCTTCCATACCCATGCCCACACTCACTTCCACTTTATTCTACCTCTATATTTGTGTAATCCCATTTGTTTTCTATTCCCTATAAAAGGCAATTACTGGTTGGTAGTTGCTCTGAGCTTGTTGGGTAAGTTTGGAATCACAGCAGCATTTTCCATCGTCTGCATCTACTCTGCCGAGATCTTCCCAACGGAGTACCGCAGTGTGGGAGTTGGTACTTGTTCCACATGTTCTCGTCTTGGTGGTATTCTCGCACCATTCATTGTTTCTCTGGTTAGTGATTTTGTGTTATTTGTTAATTATGCAAATTTTAGAAGCTCGTGGATTAAAGTACTATGTTTTTTTTTTTGTATATTTACTCAATTTATCTTGTATATATACCACACTATAGTGCCTATTAATTTTCGTTTGCGTTCCAGCAAACTTGATATACTAAAATTGTAAAAGAAAAAAAATATAGTGAAATCGTTGGAATCCCTGCCATAACTGGAGAATGACTTACCTGATTGTCTTCAAATTTCCATCAATGGTTTGGATTTTATATAAAATTAGTGCTAGTCAAGTTTGCATTTATTTAGGTTCGGGGGACTTTACCCCGCTTGCGATGCGATAAATTGATATATATGACCTGAAAAAGATTTCTCCCTTTACCTTTATATTTTTTTATGTTTATATGGTTAAAAATTATCTTAATTTAACTAAAATTAAATTAGTTATTTACTTAGGAACTGGAAAGTTCAAGGTTTTCAAACCATTTCTTCTGAGGAGATGAGTTAAAGATGAGATTAATGGGAAACTTTCCAGTTCCTAACTAAATAACTAATTTAATTTTAGTTAAATTAAGATCATTTTTAACCATATAAACAAAATAAAGGTAAAGGGATGATAAGATGGTAAGTGTTTGTTGTGTGATAATATATCAGTGTTGTACAGGCGTCCTCCGATGTGTGTCAATAGTAAAACTGTGGAAACAAGTATTCAGATATTTTTTATTCAGTAAATAAAAACTGTTGACCAGTGATCAATTTGACCAGTGATCAATTTGACCAGTAATCAATTTGATCAGTAATCAATTTGACCAGTAATCAATTTGACCAGTAATCAATTTGATCAGTAACAATTTGACCAGTGATCAATTTGAGTGAACGTGATGACTAGATTCACTAGTGTGTTGAATAATACTCGATGGTTATGAACAGTTTTCTTTGTCTTTCGTCTTCATCAAGTAACTAGACATGAATTTACACAGCGCAAATCATCACTTCCTCCCTCAACCTTTCGTCTCTCTCATTATTTAAACAAAGGCTTTTACAGCTTTGGTCTAAGAGTTCTTATCTTTATTAACATGCTTAGAGCTGTTATCTACCTCAGCTCATTTGAAAGTAGTTTTTATTATTTTGAAACATTCAAAAAGGGAAAAGGGTGAACTACCTTTTTTTTTCTTCTATGTTATGCTATGTGAACATGTTTCAGACTCAAGTCATTCTAGGAATGAATTCTTTCAGATGAAATTATGTCTATGAAGTGGAGCGAACTGTGGTACTTTGACAATATGGCCTTGTTATCCCCACAGGATAATCCAGTAAAGTCAGCGCGTCATCAAAGACTGTCTCTCTTATTTCCATCCAACCAACATAAGGTGTTAGAAAATATGTTCAATGTTTCCACACATGCCGGTGATTGAACCACGGACACTCAGTATGTGTGGAGAGTGCGCCACCAACCGAGTTTGTGCACTATAGTTCAGCCTTAACGATAAATTTTAATAATACAATTGTGAACTATGTATCTCTCGGAGGAATCGAATCTATGTAAAACCAATTCTAAATTTAGCAGATCAGTGTGTTATCCATTTAACCATGCCGGAATAATAATATTTTTTTAACTACGAATATTCCTAATCACCATGGGAGGGTTAGTATATGTAGCACTAATTCTGACAGTCATGTTGGTGTGAGATTCTCACAGTCATGTTGGTGTGAGATTCTCACAGTCATGTTGGTGTGAGATTCTCACAGTCATGCTGGTGTGAGATTCTCACAGTCATGCTGGTGTGAGATTCTCACAGCCATGCTGGTGTGAGATTCTCACAGTAATGCTGGTGTGAGATTCTCACAGTCATGCTGGTGTGAGATTCTCACAGTCATGCTGGTGTGAGATTATCAGTCATGCTGGTGTGAGATTCTCACAGCCATGCTGGTGTGAGATTCTCACATCAATGCTGGTGTGAGATTCTCACAGCCATGCTGGTGTGAGATTCTCACATCAATGCTGGTGTGAGATTCTCACAGCCATGCTGGTGTGAGATTCTCACAGCCATGCTGGTGTGAGATTATCAGTCATGCTGGTGTGAGATTCTCACAGCCATGCTGGTGTGAGATTCTCACATCAATGCTGGTGTGAGATTCTCACATCAATGCTGGTGTGAGATTCTCACATTAATGCTGGTGTGAGATTCTACAGTCATGCTGGTGTGAGATTCTCACATCAATGCTGGTGTGAGATTCTAACAGCCATGTTGGTGTGAGATTCTCACAGACATGCTGGTGTGAGATTCTCACGTCCATGTTGGTGTGAGATTCTCACAGCCATGCTGGTGTGAGATTCTCACATCAATGCTGGTGTGAGATTCTCACACATGCTGGTGTGAGATTCTCACATCCATTGATGTGAGATCTCACACCAGCTGTGTGAGATTCACACCAGCATGTGTGTGAGATCTCACACCAGCTGGCTGTGAGACTAAGTTGGCTGGTGTGAGATTCTCACATCAATGCTGGTGTGAGATTCTAACAGCCATGCTGGTGTGAGATTCTCACAGTCATGCTGGTGTGAGATTCGTCTTTCAAAACCTGCATTCTGGTCACAATGACACCCATGCTAACCTTATAGTGTATACTGTTTAATATACTTTAGTGAATATTATTAGATTGAATTTGTCCAGTGGTTAACGCACTGGCCTGCTAGTTTTAGAACTAGCTTGCCAAGGGTTCAAGTCCTCATTGCGGTGAGTTGTATGATAATGCTGATAACTTGCAAAATTGTAATAACACAAATGCCATGGGTTCAAACCCCACCGTTCCGTGTCTTGAAATTCCTGATGTCCCAGTGAATGAGAAAATTTATATATAAATAAGAACTCTAAGCCATGAGAAGCCAACATGACCAATTATGTTACTTTTGCTATATCTTCTGTATCTTGTCAATAACTTTAGTATTTATATAATTTATTTTCGTTACCTACTGTTTCTCTGATAACTTTGCTGGACTGAATCTTGGAAAGCATCTGTTCTCTGAATTACCAACAACCACAAGTAACAAATTTAGCTTGAAATAGTGAAGTTATACTAGTTGCTGGTTCTTTGAGTTATTATTTCTTCGTAAACTCTAAACTACTTGTGATAACTAACAATAAATGAGTCATCCAGCTTTAGTTATCATTCCCACAATTTGAAACATATATTTTAAATTATTATTGTTATACTCAAAAAGAAGCGCTAACCTACAAGGGTCATACAGCACAGTGGGGCAGGGGAAAGTGCAGGATCATCGAGTAGCAAGGGTGGAGTGGGCGACAGAGGGAGAGTTAGAAGTGCTGTGAGGAGTGCTAGAGGATGTATCATCAAAGATTGTGTAGTAAATCAGTTGCTGTCAGAAAGTCAATGAAGGAGTCTGAGGGTCCGTCGGGAAGGAGGGAAGATAAAGTAAGGGCGTTAGAGCAGTGACGATGTCAGTTGTAAATTCTGCGTGCTCGTTGGTAGACAGGACAGTCCAATAGAATATGACAAACCGAAACTGGAACCTGACAATTCTCACAGAGTGGAACAGGGCGCCTCTCCATGAGATACACCTGAATAAGACGAGTGTGTCCGATGCGAAGGCGGGGGAGCATAGTCTCCCAATCTTGGCATCGGTGACAAGAAGTTGGCCAGAAACCTAAACTTGGTTTAATGGAATGTAATTTGTTATATGAACGTAAGAAAGGAGGAAACTGCAGAGGCCTGTTGGCCCAAACTAGGCACGTCCTTCAATAATCCATATCACTAACAGAATATTTGCCTAACAATAAGCGCTGATAAATCAATTAACTCACGAATAAGTCCCACTCAAATCCAACCCCTCTCACTCATGTATTTATCCAACCTAAATTTGAAACTACCCAATGTTTTAGCTTCAGTTAAACCCAACTAAGCAGACTGTTCCTCTCATCAACACCCAATTTCCAAACCAATACTTTCCAATATCCTTTCTAAATCAAAACTTTATCTATTTTGAATCCATTATTGCGGGTTCTCTCTTGGAAGAGATCCTCAAGAACTTATTTATATCCCCTTTGTTAATACCCATCTTCCACTTCTACACTTCGATCATGTCTCCCCTCATTCTTCGTCTTACAAGTGAATGTAATTTAAGGGTCTTCAATCTTTCTTCATACGGAAGATTTCTAATGCTATGAATTAATTTTGTCATTCTACGCTGAATGTTTTCTAATGAATTTATATCCATTCTGTAATATTGGAATTTCTTGACAGGGAATTTAGAATCTTACGACTTTTTAGAAGTAGTTCAGGATTGTTTTTTGAAGCAGTTTGTGACAAAACCTACAAGGGGAAATACCCTACTTGACTTGGTTCTGGCAAACAAGGAAACCCTTTTTATTAATTTAGAAATTACAGAGGAACTCGGCACAAGCGACCACAAATCAATTACCTTTAACATTGAATGGATGTATGATAGTTTGGATAATTCAGTAACGGTCCCAGATTTTTGCTTAGCAGATTACAATGGGCTTAGAGAACTTTTATCATATGTGGACTGGGGTAACGAAGAGAGCTATCAATATGACAGCTTTCTTAACACTATACACTAAAGAAATTAGATCAAGTAGAAATGACCCAAAATGGATGAATAATAGGCTCAAATATCTTTGAGGGCAGAAGAAAGGAATTTATAGGCGCATAAAAAGAGGTGAGGATCATCTTATAAATCAGTATACTGACATTAAGAGGGACGTTAAAGTTGCTAGGGATTCAAAAACTAACCCAAAAAGTTTTTCCAGGTTTATAGAACAAAAGTTAGATATAAGATAGGTCCTCTTAAAAATAACTCTGGGCATCTTACTGACAAAGAGAATGATATGTGCTCTATTTTTAATAATTATTTTCTCTCGGTTTTCACACAGGAAGACACTAATAATATCCCAGTAATTAATTTTTATAGTGGCCCTGAAGAAGATAAATTATGTAATATCACAGTCACTAGCAAAATGGTTATGAAACAAGTACACCGACTGAAACAAAATAAATCACCGCGTCCTGATAAACTTTTTGCAAGGGTTCTTAAGGAATGCAAAATGGAACTCTGTGAACCATTAACTAACATTTTTAATTTATCTCTTCAAACAAGAGTAGTGTCTGATATGTAAAAGATGGCTAATGTAATTCCTATTTTTAAAGCAGAGGACAAGTCACTACCGTCGAATTACCGCCCAATAAGGCTGACCTCAATTGTAGGCAATTTACTAGAGTCAATTATAGCTGATATTATAAGAAGCCATGTAGATAACCATAATTTGATTAATGATACTCAGCATGGATTCATGAGGTGCCGTTCCTGCCTCACTAATTTATTAACTTTCTTCGGTCAAGCTTTTGAGGCTGTTCATCATGATAAAGAATTCTATTTTGTTTATTTAGGCTTTAGTAAGGCTTTTGATAGAGTACCTTATCTTATATTATCTTACCGCACCAGAGACTGTTAAAGAAAGTGGCAGCTCATGTCATTGGGGGAAAAGTGCTGTCATGGATCGAGTCATGGTTCACCAATAGGAAGCAGAGAATGTGCATAAATGGGGTTAAATCCGAGTGGGGATCTGTAACAAGTGGTGTTCCACAGGAATCAGTCTTAGGCCCGTTGTTGTTTATAATATATATCAATGACCTTGATGAGGGAATTACCAGTGATATGAGCAAATTCGCCGATGACACGAAGATAGGTAGGATAATTGATTCAAACGTAGATGTCAGGGAACTTCAGGAGGATTTAGACAAACTCAATTCCTGTTCAGAACAGTGGCAGATGCAGTTCAATGTAAATAAATGCAAGGTTCTGAACTTCGGGAGTGTCCATAACCCAAGCACTTATAAGTTAAATAACGTAGAACTTAGCCATACAGATTGCAAAAAGGACTTGGGGGTTATGGTAAGCAGCAGCCTTAAACCAAGACATCAATGCCTAAGCGTACGTAATAAGGCAAACAGATTACTGGGATTTATATCAAGAAGTGTAAGCAACAGAAGTCCAGAGGTTATATTACAGCTTTATACATCGTTAGTAAGGCCTCACCTAGATTACGCAGCTCAGTTCTGGTCTCCATATTATAGAATGGATATTAATTCGTTAGAAAACATTCAGCGTAGAATGACTAAATTAATACATAGCATTAGAAATCTTCCTTCCGAAGAAAGATTGAAGACCCTTAAATTACATTCACTTGTAAGACGTAGAATGAGGGGAGACATGATCGAGGTATACAAGTGGAAAATGGGTATTAACAAAGGGGATATAAATAAGGTCTTGAGGATATCTCTCCAAGAGAGAACCCGCAATAATGGATTCAAATTAGATAAGTTTAGATTTAGAAAGGATATAGGAAAGTATTGGTTTGGAAATAGGGTAGTTGATGAGTGGAACAGTCTGCCTAGTAGGGTTATTGAAGCTAGGACCTTGGGTAGTTTCAAATTTAGGTTGGATAAATTCATGAGTGAGAGGGGTTGGATTTGAGTGGGAATTGCACATGAGTAAATAGAATTATCGAAGCTTATTTCTTGGGTAGCATTGAAAATTTGCAAATATTCTGTTAGTGGGATGGAATGTGAAGGACCTGCCTAGTATGGGCCAACAGGCCTGCTGCAGTGTTCCTCCTTTCTATGTTCTTATGATTTTTTTTTTTTTTTTTTTTTGACCATTTTCGAACTTCTGTAATCTTAACTATTCACCCTACAGAAAATATTATACTGCACTAATTTTATCGTGCTTATGTTTTAATTATATTTCACTGGTGTTTGTAATGACCGAAAATATCATTATGAATAATAATGTGTTTTTACCTCTTCCACAGGTTGATATATACAAGCCATTACCACTACTTATATTTGGAGTGTTGTCACTAGTGTCGGGTTGTCTCACTGTCTTCCTGCCGGAGACTGTTGGCTGTGAATTACCACAAACTCTACAAGAGAGTGAAGCTTATGGCAGGTCAGAATGATGGTAGATTTCATATTATGGCTTTTGAGAACTAGATTTTGTGACTAATCAATGAGTATGGATATTCTTTAATCCCTGTTAGCGCCGAAAGACAGTGATTGATGAAATTTTGAAGATTTATGAAATAGTTGATATAAATTACTAAAAATACTTAATTGATAAATCCTTTAAAACTGTCAGAAATTGACAGTTTTAAATTATAGGAGATGTTTGAGAATGGAGACATATTGGAGCCAGAGGAAGATTCAGAATTTGAAGTCATCGTTACAGGTTGACATTATTCCTCTAGCAAAGGCAAGTCATGAACAGAGTTCGGCTACAGATTAATAGTAGAGCTGTAGAAGACATCCTTTACCTGGAGAGGTTCCGGGGGTCAACGCCCCGGGCCCGGTCTGTGACCAGACCTCATGGTGGATCAGGGCCTGATCAACCAGGCTGTTACTGTTGGCCGCACGCAAACCGACGTACAAACCACAGACCGGCCGGTCAGGTACTGACTTCAGGTGCTTGTCCAGTGCCTGCTTGAAGACAGCCAGGGTTACTATTGGTAATCCCCCTTATGTATGCTGGGAGGCAGTTGAACAGTCTTTGGCCCCTGACACTTACTTTGGTGTCTCTTATCGTGCTAGTGGCACCCCTGCTTTTCATTGGGGGATGTTGCATCGCCTGCGTTCTAGGGAGTACAGGTTTAGGAACTTCAAGCGTTCCCTGTAACTGAGATGTTTCATGGCAGTTGTGTGCCATGAAGGTTCTCTTGGGATATCTCTGAGGATATCTTCTACAACTCTATTTCTAACCACTGGTTCAACTCTTGGTTATGACCAACTAACACTAGTGGGTCACACCCACCTGTAATGGTGTTTTCGAATGCTGCACCTCTCCTTTGGCTCCATTATATAGGTATCCATCTTCATGTATGTGTTTAACATAACAATACTACGGGATTGAACATCTTATGTCAAGGCTGAGTTACTGATCACCTCAACTTTATTTCTCCACTTCTTCCACTGTCTCCAATGATGTCAAATTAAAGGATTCGTTAATATTTGGGGAATGGATTGTTAAAGAAAATTATGGAGAGAAAATTAGGCAAAATATTTGGTGATTTATTTACCAGAGTTTGTTGATGTCTTAGATATTTTCTAAAAATATTTAAATCATATTTAAACACCACTCACCCATCAAGTGGATGCCATGATGCCATTGAAGCACTATTAATTCTAGAAATAGGTGCTTCTTTCCTTGGATCAATCCTGATTACCTCCAGTTTCCTAAAGGCTGTGTGACCCTTATAAATCAAGTGCTTCTCCATGAACATAATAAAAACAATGTGCTGTTCTTGGCAATAACACGTTTTTGCATATTTTTCTTTCAGTGACCAGTCTATATGGTACTTCACCTGCTTTTCCAGTTGTCAAAAGAAGTCTACAGTTGAAGAATATACTGCTGCAGATGATGTTAGAATACAAGAAATATGAGCCTAGCGAACTTGGCTTGCTTGAAGCAAGCTTAGTTCGCTACGCTCGTGTTGTTTGTAGGATTGTATGGACCAATGGTTTACAGCATCGTGAATTTTGACTGGCTTCTCACTAGGCGGGCTAAAACAAAGCGGGTTCTATTCCCCAGCTAGCCTCAGTGTGAAATCAGTATCTGGTTCTTGGCTTTACAGAATCTCTCCTAGAGGGCATCAGAAAATTTAAAGACATGAAGACATGGGGGAAAGCCTGGGCTTATCATTAAACCCCACCAAATGCGAAATAGTTTCTTCCAGTCGACAGATAATTCAGAATATTAGTGCTGTTTTACCAGGAGCAAGAGCCATTGATCTAGACAACAGTACTCTCCTTGGTGCTCCTCTGGAGCCCTGTGCCATTGATCTGATTCTAGAAAAAAAAATCTCAGACCACAGGACAATGGAAGGCAGGGTGAAACACATTGATATATATGATGCTTTCTACTTACTCACTAGGTGCCTGTCCATCCCAAAACTTTCTTACTTTCTGAGATGCTCCCCAGCCTTCAGCAGTCCGAAACTTGAATATGAACCTCCATGCTAAGTGTATAACTTCCTGAAGATGGACGGATTCAAGCTACTCCAGTCAGGCTTGGGGGCTGGGAGTTCGCAAATCCTCCCAGATTGCCTACCAGCTTTGCTATCCTCTTCCAAAGCATCAAACAAGTTAATAAAACAAAGTCTTCTGGACAACCTCAGTGACTCAGCAGAAATACAGGACCCTAGCTACGCCAGTGCCATCACTGAATGGGAGACTCTTGCTGCTCCAAACATCAAACCTAGTGCAGTACTGGCCTACAAACAGTCAAGTTGGGATGGCTCCATCGCTGAAAAGGTACCTGCCGACATGTTTAGGGCTGTAACTTGAGACTGCCAGTCTCCAAGCTGCAAACACACATCACTCTAGGGCCTTCCTACAAACAGTTCCTATTTCGCCAATGGGAACATGTCTCGACTCCCTAAGGGTCCTCTCCCTCCACGTATGGCAGTAGGCGGCTTCTCTCTTAGCATGGGACTCATACCTGTGTGTCGACACTAGGCGGTGGCACTCAACATATCCATCACCAGTAACGGGCGACAGGGAGGAGCTGCTGACCACGGAGTAATACAAGATCAGCAAGTACAGAGACATAAGCCAACAGTATCAATTTGTCCCAGTGGGATCAGAGACGCTGGGATCATGGGAAGAAAACGCCACACACTTCCTTAAAGAACTGGGTTCCAGACTCATCGACACCACCAGAAATCCGAGAGCTGCCACTTTCATGTTCCAGCACCTCAGCGTCGCTACCAGAGAGGAAATGCTCGGAGGAGCTGGAGGAGATTCATAATCTTTATTTAATTTTACCAATGTAGTTATGTTTGTGTTTTTTTTGTAAATGCATTCTGTCTATAAATAAAGTTTACATAGAATTTAGAATATAGGGGTTGTAGGTGAAGAAAATATTCAAACAGCTCCAGGAAGAATCTTGAGTTTTCCTCGAGGTACCTTATTGTCTTCTCTGAGGATGAGGTCCCCAGTCCAGTTCTAGAGGTGGTACCTTTTTATTATATATAATATATATATATATATATATATATATATATATATATATATATATATATATATATATATATATATATATATATATATAAAAGAA